>PITA01009122.1:14673-65445 GCA_004023965.1 Spilogale gracilis | reverse complement strand
AGGTAGGTCCTCTTTGAGACTTGGCTAGAACCCTGATGAGCGTCATTAGACGGGCTTTGGCTCTGTCAGCCCAATCCTGCTCACTCAGTCCCTGGTAGTTTTTCACTTGGGGGTTTTCTCCTGACAGTGCATGGGCTCCTAAAGATATATTCAGATGCCATAGAAAGTCTCAACTGTAGGTTCTCCACTTGGTTTCTGCCCAGCACTGTCAGGGAGTATAACACACCCCATGAGTAATGGTGTCCACGACAACATCCCTGGTTCTTTTGGGTTAGAATGGAAGAGGTAGTATCTTGCATTTCATCTGCATGTGTCTCTCTCTCTCTCTCTCTCTCTCTCTCTCTCTCTCTCACACACACACACACACACACACACTAATTTGTTTAAGACCCAGGTAACATCAGTAAAGCCCCTCAGAAGGTGTGCTTATTCTACCTTGAGTTTATTCTACCTAATAACTCTTCAGCCTAGCATTTATATTTCTTGACATTCTGGTTTGGTTCTACTTTATCAACCTGATTTATTGCTAGTTTCTCTTTAGTGGCTCAGCTGGGCTGTTTTCTATGCCCAGCCCATGATGCATTTCCTAGCCACATGCTTCCTTCATGCCTTTTTCTTTTCCTGAGACCCTCTTGTTCTGTTTTCACGTGGACAGATCTTGCCTGTCCTTCAAGGTTTGGCTCAGATGCTACCACAAGTCGGCATCTCTGGGCCGTTGGGGTGGGGTTGGCTTCTGACAGCATCTAAAACCACTGATATTTCTCACCATTGCCCGCGCCCATGCTTGACTCTCCTTCCAGGCCGTGAGCTCCCTGAAAGCAGGAGACCTGTCGTCTGCCTAAGTGTGACATGCCCTAGGACGGAGGTCCTTTTTAACATTCGGTAAATGGAAGGAGTGTTGTGCTTCCTGCGGGTCAGGCACTGAAGAAGAAGCAGTTACTGAAATGGTGGAGTCAGGTGGGGTGTCACATACGGGTGGCACTTAAGCCTGGGGCAGTTCTTTGAAGGGGTTCCAAAATAAGAAGCAGAGGTGCTCTGGTTAGACTGTTTGCCTGAAAAGGTGGCCTTTCGAGGGGATCCCAGTTATCCCTCGAGCCTGTTCATTGGATTATGCATATCTCTGCCTGAGGTGCTTGCCTTTCCAAATGAGTTCGAGTGGTGGCAGCTGGGGTAGAAGCTTCTGGGACAGCCCTGTGTCTGGGAGCCCACCTGCCTCCTCCTACCCCGTAGTTCCCCCTTGGGGTGCTGCTGCTCCGTGTTCCATCAGCTGTTGAGGACCGCTGGCTGTGACTGGGATCTTCCCTGGGTCTGCCTTATGGGATGAGACTTCGTATCCAGCCTCCTAGAGAACATTCTGACAAAGAACCAAGTGATTCTTGGCTGGCTTTCAAGCGGAAGGACGACTTATGTGCCTATCTCAAAGTGCCTTTTGGCTCAGCTCTTAGGGTTGTGTGTGATAACTGTCCTCTTGTGTAGGTACTGAAAACAATGGTAGGCATTCTAGTTCATCTTGTTCATTTCTCCATCTGCTGTGGACTTGATAAAGGCAATGACTAGATTTTATTTCTCTTCTTGGCCACAGGGTCTGGCACAGGACGTCACAAGTCACTCAGCGCAAGTGTTGATTTGAGGTTACAGAGGTTGCCATTTTTTCCCCCTAGATAGAAAAATAAGGTCTATCCAACAGGTGCCTGGAGTTCTAAGTGGATAGTGTGCTCCAGGCCCTAGCCACTGAGGGCATAATGATCATGGCAGTGTGTGGAAATGCGTGGAACCCCAACAGGGCCAAGGAGTGTTTGAGGAGGGGTGGGAGGGCTAAGACGCTGTCAGACCTGGTGGCTCACTCCTGGTCCCCACTTACGTGTGGTACTGTGTCTGTCCCGTCATGTAGCGCCATGCCGTGATCCACGTGGGCGCTAAGCTTTGATTTCTGATGGTTCTTAAAGGCGGAATTCTGAGAAATGTAAGTTATGAAAATACACGAAGAATAATAAATATTAATACTTGTTTCTCACTTTCCCTGAACCAGAAATTGCTGAAATTTTGTCATAGTTTGTTTTTTTAAATTTATTTTTTAAAAAACGTCATGAATATGTTAAATCCTCATTGAACAGGGCAAGGGCTTAGCTGATAACTGGCTTTGCTATGGCCTTCCTCTATATGGGGAGAGTTTAAATCAACCTGTAGGAAGCCTGAGCCCTTCTTGGTCAGGTTTTTGAACATGAGCTTCAGGACTTCTGCAGGGACCATACAAGGTTATTTCACTGTCCTGAAAGCCTGCTAAAATTATAGTAAAAGAGTATAGAAGATACAAAAGATGTGAAATGGGAAAAGATGGACCAGCAGACCAGTCATTTCAGCGTGTTTTGGGAAGATAGGAAGTGGGTGGTGTGCTAGATACAGTCTGAACATTCAATACGTTGCCTGCATTTCCGAGGCTGGAAGGCTGGGCTTTCTTATTCAGACCCCACTGCCAGCAGGCTTTGGCTATCACTTAGCCCAGGAGGTCCTTCCCAGGAAGTCTGGAAGGTAGAGGGGGGTGGACTCCTCTTTCTTTGGCCGTGGGGCGGGGGCACATGGGTGAGGGCGCACCGCTGCCCCTGGCCCGCCATCGCAGGGCTGTAGAGCAGCTGTGATTGGCGGGGCTTTCCTGCGGTTTCCTGCCCTATGGGTGGCGTCCTGACCCTGGACCACAGCCACGGAGGTGGAATGGAAGCCTAGAGGCGGCTCGCTTCTGTGCATACTCCAGCCTCTTCGATTGCTCTCAAAGTACGTAATGCCCTGCATTAAGTTCCTTCATTTTTGAAACACCTAGAACAGTTTCTGTTCTTCTGACCGAACCATCTTCGACGTAAATGGGAACTAACATAAGAGGCATAAAAGTTTTCAATGGAGAAAAATGTACAAGTTTATTAAGAGACATTAAAGAAGCTTTGAATAAATAGAGACATGATACTCTTGGCTAGGAAGACTCAGTATGGTGCAGCAGCCTGTTGTTAGCTTGATCTGTGGAGCCAGTGTGTCTCCAAAGGGGTTTTGGGGTAAGCTGACAAGTCAGTTTAAAAATGTTTGGAAGAATACAGTCTTAATATTGTAGGACGCTCTGAAGAAGAGTTGGGTGTGAGCGGTTGCCTTGCCCGTGTCAAGGCTTCCATTGCTGTTGGCTCAGGGAAGCACAGATTGGCCCGTGCAGCAGGAGAACTGCCAGAAACAGACCCGAGAGACGATGTATGGCACGGGTAGAATTACGTATCACTGGGCGGAGGATAGGTTCCTTAGCCATAGTGGTGGGACAGCTGGGAAAGAAAGTATATACAATGTACAGAAAAATCAGTTTCAGGTTAATTGAAGAAAAACTTCTAAAACACAGTCTAGGAGAATACCTTTATGACCTTGGTAGGAAAGGGTTTTGTTTTGTTTAAGTCACATAAATAATCAACTCTAAAATAAAAATGACCAGTTTTACTAGACTAACATTAAGATCATCCCCTTTTCAAAAGGTATACCTGTAAAGAATGTGAACAGACAAGCCACAGAGAGGGAATAAATTTGTAATACATATAGACCATAAAGGATTATAGTCCAACACATATAAAGAATTCCTATATATGGACAAAAGACACATGGGCAGGTCACAGAAACATTAAAAGAACAGTAGTTAGGGGCGCCTGGGTGGCTCAGTTGGTTAAGTATCTGCCTTCGGCTCAGGTCACGATCCCAGGGTCCTGAGATCGAGTCCCACATTGGACTCCCTTGCCCAGCACGGAGCCTGCCTCTCCCTCTGCCTACCACTTCCCCTGCTTGTGCACTCTCCCTCTGAGAAATAAATAAAAACTTTTAAAAAACACAGGCATATTCAATTTTTTATATATTCACAAAGTCATGCAAACATCATTATAATCCAATTTTAACAATTTGAAGCAATTTTTAAAAGACTTTATTATTTATTTATAGCATGTGTACGAGCATGGTGGGGGCGGGGTGCAGAAGAAGGAGACAGTCTTCAAAAAGACTCCTTGCTGTGGGGCGCCTGGGTGGCTCAGTCATTAAGCATCTGCCTTTGGCTCAGGTCATGATCCCAGAGTCCCGGGATCGAGCCCCACATCGGGCTCCCTGCTCGGTGGGAAGCCTGCTTCTCTTTCTCTCACTCACCCTGCTTGTGTTCCCTCTCTAGCTGGGTTCTCTCTGTCAAATAAATAAAATCATTTTTTTTAAAAAGAACAGTGGTTAAATGAATAAAAAAATATTCAACTTCATTAGAAATCCTAGGCCACAGTGAGATTCCACTTTGCAGTTACGTAGATGGGCAGAATTCAAGATGTCTTTTGGCAAATATTAAGGTATTGACAAAACCAAGTGTTGGAGAGGATGTGAGTGACTTGGAGATCTTATCTGCTACTGGGGAGGGGGATAAATTGATCTACCTGCTTTGGAAAGCTAGTATTAACTTGGAAAGTTGAACCTTCTCGTATCCTATGATCCAGGATTTCCATTTAGGAGAGCTCTAGAGAAGTTCTTGCCACACTCTTCATACTAATAAACATCTTAGAAACAACCGAAATGTCTATGCTCACATGATGGTGTATAAGGGACCAAAGAACAGTGAGTGAATAGTAGGTCCTTGCAGCAACCTCAGTGGATCTTAGGGGCAGCATGTAGGTGACAAAAGCAAATTGCCAAAAATACAACTCAATAAAGACAAGCAGAAGTGACCTCTGTCTTATGTACAGGTTCCTATGGGTATGATAAACAAAAAAGGCACAATGGTGGTACACAAAATTTGGCCTCCTGGTTCCTCCCTGATAGGGAGACAGAGGAATAAGACCGTGAGAAACAACCCTACAGCTGATGTTTGGGTTCTGAAGTAGGGTGAGGGTTGGGGTGGAGGGCTCACAACTCTATTTTATTATTAGGCTTTATTTCTTACATTTATGTTACATATGTTCTTTGGAATATGTCAGATATTATGTAGGCTTTTTTTTTTCCCCCTCTTCAAGAAAAGCCAATAAGAGGAGAGTGAACTGAGCCCAACAGAGGAACTGTAACCATGAGCCTGCGTGAGGGAAAGATGATTAGGAAATGAGCCGGTTGGACAGGCGGCACCACTGGAAGGCTTGGTGCTCTAAATACTGAGGCTGGTAGGCACCTGGCCTGGAAATGGATTGGCAGGTGGTGGGATTCTCTTTCACCACCTGTCTCCCTTCTTTGCCGCGCAGAGCTAGACGACTCTCCCTGCGGCAGACAGGAAGTTTAGACCAGCAAGGCCCTGTATAGTAGCCATGAGTCACATGTGGCTATTGAGTACCTAAAGTGTGGCCATTTAATTTTTATTTTATTTTATTATTTTATTTTATTATTTTATTTTATTTAAGATTTTATTTATTTGACAGAGAGGGAACACAAGCAGGGGGAGTGAGAGAGGGAGAAGCAGGCTTCCTGCCGAGCAGGGAGCCCGATGTGGGACTCGATCCCGGGTCTCTGGGATCATGACCCAAGCCAAAGACAGTCGCCTAACCAACTGAGCCACCCAGGCGCCCTGAAGTGTGGCCATTTTAAACAAGGATGGACTACAAGCGTAAAGTACACACCAAATATCAGACCTGGTACAACAAAAAAGTAAAACACCCCATTAATATTTTTTTTACATTGATTATATGTTGAAATGATACTATTTTTAATATATTGGGTTAAATTAAATTATTGAAATTAATTTCATTTCTTGTTGAAATGTGGATTGCATTATATTTCTGTTGGATAGCACTTGTACTTAAAGTCGGCAAAAGAGGAGACACCAGGTCCGGCAAGGGGGAGCCATGGAGCCTGAAAACAGAAGAATTAAGAGAAATTCTCTATGGGGACATGTGAGACCCCAAGCCATATCTTCTGCGCAACTAAAAGGCTGACTCTTCCTCTGTGCTCCCCCACCTTGAGGCTCACCTGAACCCCACCATTGCTCATAGAGCCCCTGATAACCTGGACCACCTTCCTCTTACACCTGAGAGACAGCTGTTGCTTTCTAGACTCTGGAAGAAAACATCTGCATGCTCACTGGACTCTGAACAAAGCATCCTAGACCAGAAGAGTCAGAACAAAGTGACTTGAGGTGGCCAGTTGTGCTCTTAGTGTAAAATGATGGTCAGATGTGGGGGTTCAGAATCAAGCTGCTGGGGCTGGAACCCTGTCTCCACCATTTACTGGCTGTGGTCCTATGGACGAGATGGTTTTTGAACTTCATTATCTTCATCTGTAATATGGGCAGTAACAGTGCCTGCCTCTTAGGGTTCTTTTGAGGCTTTTAAATAACCTGATACCTATAAAGTGCTTAGAGCAGAACATGGCACATAATAACCTCTCATTATATATTAGAAGTGACTATTATTTTATTAATTCAGAGAAAAAACAAACTTTGAAAATATATTTTTACATTTTTTGAACTGGCAGTCTAGGAAACTCTAACCCCTCATCCTCACTACCCCACCCCACCCCCCACACACACTCATGAAAAAGAAACTAGAGAGTGGCTAAAATAACTTCACAGAAGCTCTGGAAAACAGTCACAGGTCTACAGTAACACCCAGTCAAGAAAAAGCCATATTGAAATGGTAGGAAATTTCGTGCCATTTTGACTCCTTTCTGCCCCGCCCACTCCCTACCTGGCACAAGAGGCCTGAAGGAAGCAGCAGCCCAGTTTGAAAATCCTGGTTTCTAACAGAATGGAGCAGGGCAGACCTTACAATATTCCAGCTTGTGGGACTGTCTGAGGGACTGATGTCTTTTCTCAGGGAAGCTCAGCTCTCAGGCTGTGAAAAGCTATAGAAAGTAGAAAACAGTGCTCCTGAAAGCTGCAGGAGGACTGCAGAGCTGCAGATACCTGGAGCAAGGGACTAGGGGTGGAGGGATACAATAGAATTCTTAAGAATATTGAGAAGCTGGGTGACACTGTCTGTGAAATTAAGACTTTAAAAACAGCCATGTATACATAGGAATAAAAAAGGTTCACACACAGGCCTGGGCAAGATGCTTATGTGCAGAAAAGACTTGAGGAGACCTTAGGTCTTCACCCCACAGTGATCCCAAGGCCCAGAACAAACCTTGCTAATTAGTGAAGATCTTTAACACAGAGCGAGTGCACAAAGACTGGGAAAGGTGGCTGTATATTCACATGGCTAATTTTCAACAACAAAATGAGAAGGCATACAAAGGAAGAGGAAAACATGGCCCATTTAAAGGAACAATATTAAGTGGCAGAAATTATCCTTGAGACAAACATTGGTCATACTAGATAAATGTTTTAAAATTGTCTTAAATGTTCTCGAAGAGCTAAAGGAAAACACCGAGAACTAAAGGAAATCAGGATAACAATATATGAACAAAATGAGAATACCAACAAAGAAATAGAGACTGTAAAGAAAAACATCGTAACTGAATTGAAAAATCCACTAGAAGGGTTGAATAGTACCCTCCATTAGTCAGAAGAAAGACCAAGTGAACTTAAAGGACATTTGAAATTATTGCATCTTCAGAACAAATGAACAAAGACAGGTGAACAGAATCTTGGGGACTTTGAGATTCTCACAGTAACTATAAACATAGCAGAATACAGATGTTTTCTCCTCTAGTACACATATAATAATCTCCAGGATAGACTGTATGTTAGGCCACAAAAGAAGTCAGTAAATTTAGAAGATTGAAATTACACAAAGTATGCTTTCCAATTACAGTGGAATGAAACTGGAAATCAACAGTAGAAGGAAAATGGGAAAATTCACAAATACATGGAAATTCAATAACATACTCTTAAACATTGTCAGTGCCAAGAAGAAATCATAAAGGAAACTAGAAAATGTCGAGACAAATGAAAATGAAAACACAACATACCAAAACCAGTGGGATGCAGTGAAAATAGTGCTAAGAGGGCAATTACAGATGTAAATGTTATATTAAAAAAAGAGAGATCCCAAGTCAACAACCTAACATTACACTTTAAAGAACTGAGAAAAGAAGAGTGAACTAAAACCAAAGCTAGGGGCGCCTGGGTGGCTCAGTTGGTTGGGCGACTGCCTTCGGCTCAGGTCATGATCCCGGAGACCCGGGATCGAGCCCCGCGTGGGGCTGCCTGCTCGGCAGGAAGCCTGCTTCTCCCTCTCTCACTCTCCCTGCTTGTGTTCCCTCTCTAGCTATGTTTCTCTCTGTCAAATAAATAAAATCTTTTTTTAAAAAAAGAAATACTTTAATTTCAAAAATAAATAAATAAATAAAAATAAAACCAAAGCTAACAGAAGAAAATAAAGATTAAAACAGAGGTAAATAGACAGTAGAAAAACTAGAGAAAAATCAGTGAAACCAAAGATTGACAAAGCTGGCAAACCTTTAGCTAGAATGACTAAAGAGAGAGGAACACCCAAGTAACTAAAAGAAGAAATGGAATTAATATTATTACCAATTTTACAGAAATAAAAAGGATTATGAAGAATTGTATGCCAACAAATTGGATGACCTAGATGAAAGGGAAAATTCCCAGAAACCCATGAACATTGACACAAAAATTTTGAGCAAAGTACTAGCAAACAAAATCTAACAGCACATTAAGAGGATTATATATTATAACCAAATGGATTTACTCTTGGAATGCAAGGATGGTTCAACAAACTAAACTCAATCAATGTAATATACCACACTAACAAAATGTAGGGGAGGAAATCACAGCATTTAGTACAATTAAACATTCTTTCATGATATAGACACTCAACAAGCTAGGAATAGAAGAAAACTACTTAGAAATAATAAAGGCTATAGAGGGCACACCCACAGCTGACATCCTACTCAGTGGTAAAGACTGAAAGCTCTAAGATTAGAAACAAGGTGGGGCACCTGGATGGCTCAGTCGTTGGTTGTCTGCCTTCAGCTCAGGTCATGGTCCCATGGTCCAGGGTTGGGCTCCCTGCTCCACGGGAAGCCTGCTTCTACCTCTTCCACTCCTCCTGTTTGTGTTCCCTCTCTGTCAAAAAATAAAATCTTTAAAAGAAAAAAAAAAGAAGGATTTTACCATTTCTATTCAACATGGTATTGGAAGTTAATTCTAGCCAGAGCAATTAGATAAGAAAATAAAGGCAACAGAACTGGGAAGGAAGAAGTAAAAATTATCCCTGTTCACAGGTGGCATAATTTTATATGTGGAAAACCCAAAGGTTACACATACACACGTGCACGTGCACGCACAAACACACACAAGCTGTTAGCACTAAAGAAAGAATTCAGCAAAGTTTAAGGACACAAAATCACAAAAATTCAGCTATGTTCCTGTACACTTAACAGTGAACAAACTGAGAAGAAAATGAAGGAGACAGCTCCATTTTCAATAGCATCAAAAAGAATAAAACACTTAGGTATAAATTTAACCAAGGAAATGAAAGACTAGTACACTGAAAACTACAAAACACTGCTGAAAGAAATCATAGGAGATACAAATAAATGGAAAGACATCCCATATTCTCAGACTGGAAGATTTAGGAAGCTGTCAGTACTACCCAAGCAATCCACAGAATTAGTGCAATCCCTATCAAAATGCTGAAAACCATTCTTACCAGTATAGGAAACTCCATCCTAAAGTTCATATAGCCCAAACATTCTTGGAAAAAGAACAAAGTTAGAAATCTCACACTTCTGATTTTAAAACTCGCTACAAAGCTGCAGTAATCAAGACAGTGTGGTTGTGGTGTAAAGACATATATAGGCCAAGGGAATAGAATAGAGAACCCACAAATAAACCATATATGGTCAAATTCTTTTCCACAAAGTTGTTGTTCATTGGGTGGAGGGAAGAATAGTATTTTCAATAAATGGTGCTGGGAAAACAGGACATCCACATGCAAAAGAACCTTCACTTAAGCAGTGTACAAAAATCCAACATGAGGCACCTGAGTGGCTCAGTTGGATAAATGACTGCCTTCAGCTCAGGTCATGATCCTGAAGTCCTCCTTTTCCCTCTGACCCTCTCCCCTCTCGTGCTCTCTCATCCTCTGTCTTTCAAATAAATAAATAAAATCTTTTAAAAAAATCCAACATGGGTCGAAGACCTAAGTGTAAGAGCTAAAACTATAAAACTCATAGAAGAACATATAGGAAAAAAGCTTCATGATATTGGGTTTGGCAATGATTTCTTACAGGTGACACCCATAAAAAATACAGATAAATTGAGTTTCATCAAAATTGAAAACTGCATTAAAACATTCAACAGTGAAGAGGCAGCCTATGGATTGGGAGAAAATACAAATCTGATAAAGGGCTAATGAAATGAATGGATAATATTCAGAATATATATTTTAAAAAACTCAGCAGCAACAACAAAAATCTGATTAGAAATTGGGCAAAGGAGGGACAGCAGGGTGACTCAGTAGGTTAAGTATCTGCCATTGGCTCAGGTCATGATCACAGGGTCCTGGGATTGAGCCCCGCATCAGCCTCTTTGCTCAGTGGGGAACTGGCTTCTACCTCTGCCTGCTGCTCCCCCTACTTGCGCTCAACCACATGCACTCTGTCTCTCTGACAAATAAATATATTTTTAAAGAATTTAAAAATGGGCAGAGTACTTAGCATTTCTCTAGAGAAGACATACAAATGGCCAACAAGCACAGGAAAATGTACTCAACATCACTAATCATTAGGAAAGTGTGAATCAAAACCACCGTGACACACCACCTCACACCCATCAGGATGGCTGCTATCAAAACAGACGCTGGTGGGAATGTGGAGATGATGGTGGGCCGTGGGGGACGTGGAGAAGTTGGAATACTTTTGCACAATTGGTGGGAATGTGAAACTGCATCACTGTGGAAAACAATGTTGCGGTTCCTCAAAAAATTAAAAATAGGACTACCATAGGATCCAGTAATTCTACTTCTGCATATTTGCTCAAAAGAATTGAAAGAAAGGTCTATAACCCATATCCTTAAAAATGCTTAACTTTTTTAAAATTTCTTTTAAAGATTTTATTTATTTATTTGACAGAAACACAGCTAGAGAGGGAACACAGAAGGGGGAGTGCGAGAGGGAGAAGTAGGCTCCCCGCTGAGCGGGGAACCTGATTCCGGGCTCAATCCCAGGACTCCGGGATCATGACCTGAGCCAATGGCAGATACTTAACCTACTTAACAGCTGAGCCACCCAGGCGCCCCAATGGTTAATATTTTTTAAAACTATATATTTGGCAGGGGTGCTCGGCGGGAAGCCTGCTTCTCTCTCTCTCACTCCCCCTGTTTGTGTTCCCTCTCTGGCTGTATTTCTCTCTGTCAAATAAATAAAATCTTAAAAAAACAAAAAAACAAAAAACCTATATATTTGGCAGAGAGAAAGCCCAAGCAGGGGAGCAGCAGAAGGAGAAGGAAAGGCAGACTCTCCACTGAGCAGGGAGCCCAGTGTGGGACTTGATTCCAGGACCCTGGGATCATGACTTGAGCTGAAGGCAGCCACTCAACCAACTGAGCCACCCAGGCGCCCCAAAAATGGCTAAAATTTTATGTGTGTTTTGCCACAGTGAAAAAAATATATATATACACACATACACAGATGGTCTATTTTCTGAACACAAATAGAATGCTGTGAAAAGGAATAACTGAGCAAGAAGGAGCTCTACCCATTGAGAAATTAGTCTGGGGCACCTGGGTGGCTCACTGGGTTAAAGCCTCTGCCTTCAGCTCAGGTCATGATCCCAGGGTCCTGGGATCGAGGCCCGCATCGGGCTCTCTGCTTGGCAGGGAGCCTGCTTCCTCCTCTCTGCCTGCCTGCGCCTCTGCCTACTTGTGATCTCGCTGTGTCAAATAAATAAAATCTTTAAAAAAAAAAAAAGGAAAGAGAAAAATTAGTCTGGAAAATCCAATCTCTTTTATTAAAGTTCCCCTTTTTTAAAGCTTCATTCATTCATTCATTTTTTTATATTTGAGAGAAGAGAGCAGGAGGAGGGATGGGGGAGAGAGAATCCCAAACAGCATCCGTGCTGAGTGCAGAGCCTGAGGTGGGGCTTGATCTCATGACCCTGAAACCACCACCCCAGCAGAAATAAAGATTCTGATGCCCAAACGACTGAGTCACCCAGGTTCCTCTCCCCTCTTTTAAAGATTTTATTTGAGAGAGAGGGCGAGAGTGTGCACAAACAGGGAGGTGGGAGAGGGAGAAACGGATTCCCCAGTGAGCAGGGATCCCAATTTGGGGTTCAATCCCAGGAACCTGGGATCACGACCTGAGTGGAAGGCAGACGCTCAACTAAGTGAGTCACCCGGGTGCCCCATGGTTTTGTTTTTAAGTAATCTCTACACCCAACGTGGGGCTAAAACTCACAACACTGAGATCAAGAGCCACATGCTCGGGGCTTCTGGGTGACTCAGTTTGCTAAGTGTATGAATCTTGATTCTCGCTCAGTTTGTGATCTCTGGAAGTTGTAAAATCCAGCCCTGGGTTGGGCTCCATGTTGGGTGTGGAGCCTAAAGATTCTCTCTCCCTCTCCCTGTGCCTGCTTGTGTGCAGGTGTTCTCTCTCTAAAGATATTTTAAAAAGGAGCTGCGTGTTCTACCAGCTGAGCCACCCAGGTGGCCCAGTAAGAGTTGTTTTTTTTTGTTTTTTGTTTTTTTTTTTAAGATTTCATTTGTTTATTTGAGATCAAGAGAGAAAGAGAGCCCAAACAAGCAGGGGGAGGAACGGAAGGAGAGGGACAAGTGCAGAGCCCAGTGCGGGGCTTGATCTCACAACCCTGAGACCCTGAGCTTAGCTGAAATCAAGAGTTGGATGCTCAATCAGCTGAGCCACCCAACCACCCATCCCCCATAAGAGTTCTTTTATTTTTTAAAATTTTTGATTTTTTTAAAGATTTTATTTGTTAGAGAGAGAGAGAGAGAGAGAGCACGCTAACACAAGCAGGGGAAGTGGCAGAAAGAGGGAGAGGGAGAGGCAGACTTCTTGATGAGCAGGGAGCCTGACGTGGGCCTTGATCTCAGGACCCCGCAATCATGACCTCAGCCAAAGGCAGACAGTTAACCGATGAGCCACTCAGGTGCTCCTATTTTTAATTTTTTAAGAAATATCTTATTAAAAAAAAAGAAATATTTATTTGTCGGAGCACAAGCCAGGGAGCAGCAGACAAAGCAGGCAGAGGGAGAAGGAAGCTCCCTGGTGAATAAGGAGCCTGATGTGGGACTTGATCCTAGGACCGTGGGATTGTGACATGAGCTGAAGGCAGATCCTTAACCGACTGAGGGCCGCCCCCCACCCCGTGTCCCACGTTCTTTTAAAGGAAATAGAAAAATCCAGGAGCAGGGGGAATTAGTCATACCGCTTTGGAGTTAGGAGCTCATAATAATTTTTAAAAGACTTAGACAAGATACCTTGTATAATTTCAGCATGTCAGAAATGCAGTAAACACCATGCATCCACAGAGGGAGCGCACAGGTCCTGGTGAGAAGAGTAGGAATCAGAATAACATGAGATGGTTAGCAGCAGCAGTGGCATGGGGAAACAGTGCGGCAAGGCCATCGGGATCTGAAAAGGAGCTGATTTTATTTGTTTGTTTAATTTATTTAAAGATTTTATTTATTTGATAGAAGCACAACTAGAGAAGGAACATAAGCAGGGGGAATGAGAGAGGGAGAAGCAGGCTTCCCGCCGAGCAGGGAGCCCCATTCGGGGCTAGATCCCGGGTCTCCAGGATCATGACCTGAGCTGAAGGCAGTCGCTTAACCAACTGAGCCACCCAGGCACCCAGAGGAGCTGATTTTAGTTGTCTCAATGAGAATTTTAATTGGAGTTTTATTCAAGTTATTTATACACACAATGTGAATATTCAAATAGTTCTGTAAAACCTTTTAATAGCAACCCTGAAGTCCCCTGCCCTGTTTCCCATTTCTCAGAGGCAAATACTTGAGATTATTTTAACTATTGATTTCACTTAGTGTTTATCTGTGGGTCTCTAAATTCCGTGGTCTTAGGCATTCCCTATTTATTTTCCTTGAACATGGTGGCTGACACGTCCCCCTTTGTGTCCTCAGTCCCAGAGTTGTCACTCTGTCAGTGCTGCTCTTGGCTGGGCATGGAGGGTGATTCCATTTCCTTTCTGCTAGTGAAACATTTGTCTTTACCCCAAGAATTGAACATTGTCATCATCATCTTTTTGTTTTGATAACTTTATTGAGATATAATTCACATACCTTAGAATTTGCTTGGTAAGTACAGTTTTTGGTAGTTCTTAAAAATATTTTGAGAACCTTCACTGCAACTGTCGTACTTTTTTTTTGTCAGCCCAAAAGAAAACCTTGTACCCATCAGTAGGCACTCTCACATTTCTTCTCAAGCCCTGGCAACCACTTGCTTACTTTCTGTCACTGTGGATTTGACACTTCACATTTTTTTTTAAACATTTTATTTATTTATTTGAGAGAGAGATCACAAGTAGGCAGAGAGGCAGGCAGAGAAAGAGGAGGAAGCAGGCTCCCTGCTGAGCAGAGAGCCCGATGGGGGCCTTGATCCCAGGACCCTGACATCATGACCTGAGCTGAAGGCAGAGGCTTTAACCCACTGAACCACCTACGCGCCTGACACTTCACATTTTATATAGAAATGGAGTCCTACAATATGCAGTATTTCGTGTCTAGCTTCTCAGTTGGCACAATATTTTCAGGGTCCATCCATGTAGTTTTCTTTTTGTTTTACTTTTAACAAAACCTATATGTGTACTTTAAAGAAAATGTTTTAGGGTGCCTGGGTGCCTGCCTCTCTGCCTACTGTGATCTCTCTCTGTCAAATAAATAAATAAAATCTTTATAAAAAGAAAGAAAATGTTTTATATATCTTAGGTTAGACTTTTAGTTTTTAAACACCTTTATGGAGGTACAGTTTATGTACTGTAAAATTCATCACTTTTTAAAAGCATACAAGTTATTATTTTTGTGGAAATTTATGGAGTTCTGCAACTCATTTCTTTCACCCTCAAAAGATCCCTTGTCCATTTGTAGTCTTTCCTTGTTTCCTCCCCCAGCCCCAGGCAACCACTAACCTCTTTTTTGTGTCTTACAGACTTGCTGTTCTGGACATTTCCTATAAAGTGAATCATACCATATGCCTTCTTTTGTGTCTGGCTTTGAGGTTCATCCATTTGCAGCCTGTGTCAGTAGTTTGTTCCTTTCCACAGCAGATTTTCCATTCTGTGGGTTATGCCACATTTTGTGTCCTCTTTGACTTTGATGAGCATTTGAGTTGCTTCCACTTTGTGAGTAAAGCCACTATGAACATTACATGTTTTCAAGGGGACATATGCGTTCATTTATCTTGGGCAAATACATAGGGGTGGGATTTCCGGGTCATATTGTAAATTTATGTTTTTAAGAAATAGCCAAATTGTTTGCCAAAGTGGCTGTAGATTTACATTAAAAAAAAAAAAAAAAAAAAGTCCTTAGCAGGATGGATCTCTCCATCTCTCTTGATTTCCTCTCAGTTGTAGATCTCTCATTTTATTCTGCCAGAGCGATTGTGCAGTCTCTTCTCCCAGAGACCCCTGGCTTTACCTGTCTGGCTTAGTGCTGGTAGGGCCTGCTGCCCACCTTTCCAGCCATCTTCTTGGGTTTTCCCTTCACCATCAGCATGGGAGAACCAGCAGATTTCTCCCTCATGTCTATTCACGCTTGTCTGTGGGTCTTTCTCTCTCTCTTTCTCATGTTAGATCCTTTGTTTTTTGGTTTCCTGTCTTGGTTTATTCCCTCATTTAAGTGATGTACTGTTGTCTTTAGTAACTTCTGCAGAAAAGGAACATAGGAGGCAAAAGTCATTGGTTCCTTGGTTACATGTCTGAAAATGCGTTTATTTGACCCTCACACATGATAGATTTAGCAGAATGTAGAATTATTAGCTAAAAATAACTTTCCCTTACAGTTTGGAAGATCTTATTCCTTTTTTTTTTTTTTTTTTTTTTAAAGATTTTATTTATTTGACAGAGAGAAACACAGCCAGAGAGGGAACACAAGCAGGGGGAGCGAGAGAGGGAGAAGCAGGCCTCCTGCGGAGCAGGGAGCCCGATGTGGGACTCGATCCCAGGTCTCCAGGATCATGACCTGAGCCGAAGGCAGTCGCTCAACCAACTGAGCCACCCAGGCGCCCCTTCTTATTCCATTTTTACAAGTTTTCAGCATTGCCTAAGCCGTAATTCTGGTTCTTTGAATGGAACCTGTTTTTGCTCTGGAAATTTTGAGTATCTTTTGATACATTGTGCTGGCCACTTAGATCTTTTCATCTTAGGAACTCATGCCTCTTGGGTTAGGGAAAGAAAACACTGGATTTTTTTTCTCTTCCATTTACCTAGTCTCTTTCTAGAACAGTTACTGGAAATTGAAGCTCTTGGACTGATCTTTAAAGAAGTTTCTACTTGGACTACATTTTTTTTTAAAAGATTTTATATATTTACTTGACAGAAACATAACTAGACGGGGAACACAAGAGGGTGGTAGTAAGGGGGAGAAGTAGGCTTCCTGCCCAGCAGGGAGCCTGATATAGGGCTTGATCCCAGACTCCGGGGCCATGACCTGAATCGAAGGCAGTCTTTTAACCAACTGAGCCACCCAGGCGCCCCTTGCACCACATCTTTTAAAATCTTTTTTTTTTTTTTAAGATTTTATTTATTTGACAGAGAGAAACACAGTGAGAGAGGGAACACAAGCAGGGGGAGTGAGAGAGGGAGAAGCAGGCTTTCCGCCGAGCAGGCAACCCGATGTGGGGCTCTATCCCGGGTCTCCAGGATCATGACCTGAGCCGAAGGCAGTCGCTTAACCAACTGAGCCACCCAGGTGCCCCTGCACCACATCTTTTAACAGGTTTTTATTTTTGCCGTCATGTTGCATTTCTAGTGGAGATTTTTCTTTGGGTGGGTAGGGGGGTTAATGGTGTCCGTATTATGTTCCTTTTCAGTAGCATCCCATTGTTCTTTTATGGATACAGTATTGTCTCTCACTTTGAGTGTGTTAATGGCACATTTCTGTTGACGTCTTCCGTATGCATTCCTTCTGTATTCTTTCCTCTATAGTTTGGTGTCTTTCATTTGCAGGCTCTCCACAGATGTTGGTGGGCCTTGCCTTTGAGGGACTGGAAGCTCTGTGCTTGTGGGTCTCCCTGGACAGTGAACCAGCTGGACTGTTTCACTGGGGGGTGGTCTCACCCCTTGCGGACCTTTCTCTTGGGCTGGCCAGATTTTTCCGTAGAGGAATGTTCCAATCTTCCCAGAGGCTGGGGTTCTGGGAAGAGGTGCTGGGACTCTGTCCTCCCCAGCTAAGTCCAGAACCCTGACTTTTAGTTGAACTGGTGTCCCCCAACTAAGAGACACCTGTTTGACCCTCCCTTCAGTAAATCACCCATCTTCCACAGGGGCGAAGGAGAGACAGGGTTGCCTGAGCAAACCAAGTACAGGGAATGAGATCTGGCTTGTCAGCTGCCTTCTACCCCTTACCTTTTTTTTTTTTTTTTTTTTAAAGATTTTATTTATTTGACAGAGAGAAACACAGCCAGAGAGGGAACACAAGCAGGGGGAGTGAGAGAGGGAGAAGCAGGCTTCCCGCTGAGCAGGGAGCCCGATGTGGGACTCGATCCCAGGTCTTCGGGATCATGACCTGAGCCGAAGGCAGTCGCTTAACGGACTGAGCCACCCAGGCGCCCCTACCCCTTACCTTTAATATGAGGAATTTCAAGTCGGTAGGAAAGGTACATGAGTAGTACAGTGAACGCTTACATTGCCGTTACCTGCATTCACCTATCCATAGCTGTTTGCTGCAGTTGCTTGTTTTACATTTTTTTTCCTGAACCCTTTGAGAGTGTGTTAGTGATACCATGACATTTTACCCTTAAATACTTCATCTGTCTTTTTTTTAAAAAAGATTTTATTTATTTGACAGAGAGAGAGAGCACAAGCAGGGGGAGCAACAGGCAGAGGGAGAGGGAAAAGCAGGCTCCTTGCTGAGCGAGGAGCCCAGTATGGGACTCGATCCCGGGACCCTGTGATCTGACCTGAGCTGAAGGTTGATGCTTAACCGACTGAGCCACCCAGGCGCCCCTACTTCATCCAACTTCACCTGTCTTCTAAGAACAATCCCATAAGCACAGTACACTTCCCATGTGCAAGAAATTTACTTACATACAGTTCATTTCAAAGTTTTTCATTTGTCCCCCAAAATATCTTTTACATGTTTTTTGTTTTTAAATTCAGGATTTATTCAAAGTTTACATGTTTTTTCTCACCATTTAGCCTTATTCCGTAATTCAAAAGTGTCTCCAGCCTTTAAAAAATAATATTGATCGTACATGGTGTTGACCTATTTGCGGGGTCCAAGCCAGTTTGTTTTTTTTTTTTTTAAGATTTTATTTATTTGACAGAGAGAGATCACAAGTAGGCAGAGAGAGGAGGAAGCAGGCTCCCTCCCGAGCAGAGAGCCCGATGTGGGCTTCGATCCCAGGACCCTGAGATCGTGACCTGAGTCGAAGGCAGAGGCTTTAACCCACTGAGCCCAAGCCCAGGTGCCCAAGCCAGTTGTTTTGTAGAATGTCCTTCAATATGGACTTGTCTGTTTCCTCATGATTACATTTAGGTGAGACTTTTTTTTTTTCTTTTTAAGCAAGCCGTAAAGTGTCCCAGTGAGGGCACATGAGGTCAGTTTGTCCCGTTATTGGTGATGTTAAGTTTGATCAGTTGGTTAAGGTATGTCTGCCATATTTCACTACAGTAAATGTCCCTCTGGCCCTTTTGTAATGAAAAGTAATCTGTGAATAAGTAATGAGTAATCTATGGAGTGGTATTCTAGATATTCTCTAACAACCTTATAACAAGTTGTTTTAGCTTTTATTGATAATTCTTGTCTGAATCAGTTATAATAGTGGTGGTTAAAAAATGGTGATTTCAGGGGTACTTGGGTGGTTCAGTTCTTAAGTCTTTGCCTTCAGCTCAGGTAATGATCCCACGTCCCTGGGATCAAGTCCTGCATCGGGCTCCCTGCTCAGCAGGAAGCCTGTTTCTCCCTCTCCCACTCCCTCTGCTTGTGTTCCCTCTCTCATTGTCTGTCAAAATTTTTTTTTTAATTTTTTTGAAAAAAAATGGCGATTTTTGTAATTCTACCATACGCATCCCCCTTAATAAATTATATTATTTAATAACGATCTTTCCTGTGTCCTGGCACTAGAAAATGTTCCAGGTTCATACAGTTTTCCTGCCCTGGACCTGGCATCCACCAGTTCTCTAAAGAGCCCTGTTCCTTTCAGTGAGGAATGGTATTGAGAAACCAAGATCTGAGTGCTAGCTGTGCTCGTAGTTCTTTGGGTATCAAAGCTTCTAGGCACTTCTTTCAGTGGATAGAGCTAGGAAACCTTTTTAAAAATAATAAGCTCATATCTATTGATACCTCTGATTCTTCCTCTCTTCTTCCCATCTCATATTTTTATCTTCTTTTTCCCATAGTAACAACCATAGTTCCCAACACCCTATATGTATATATCCATTTGGCCAGTCCTAAAATACTCATAGTTCTGGAATTACTACTCCTGTACCATTACCAAGAACACACCTATTAAGTAAATGCCAGGATTTCTTTGTAGTTTGTTAAATGTTATTAGGCTCTTTCCCACTGATGGGGTGTAGTCAGTTCTCAAGTCAGAAGTCCCTAGCATTCATTCCTTTTTTTCTTTGGGGTGATTATGTTAACATTTCATCCAGTTTGTATTCAGTTTTGGACTTTGCTTCTCAGCTTATTGATTGATTCTTTTATGTTTTTGTATTGAGGTATAATTCATGTGCCATAAAATCCACCCCTTTAAAATACACAGTTTCACATTTTTTAGTATATTCACAGGGTTATGTAACTGATTTATTTTTAGGGTGTGTAAAATGTATACAAGGTTCAGAAGTCATAGCTATATAAAAACATGTATTTAAAAGTTCTCAACAGGGACACCTGGCTGGCTCAGTTGGTAAAGCATGCAACTCTTGTTGTTGAGGTCATGAGTTCAAGCTCCACATTGGGCATAGAGCCTACAAAAAAAAAGAAAGAAAGAAAAAGTTCTCTTTCCTCTCTGTTTCCCTTTGCTATGGTCCTACTCACATCCTGTAGGTAAGTGATTCTATTAGTTTCTGGCTTATCCTTCTTGAGTTTGTTCTTGTTTTGTTTTGCTTTAAAATTTTTATTTATTCATTTGTCCAAGAAAGAGAGCACAAGCAGAGGGAGAAGCAGGCTTCCAGCTGAGCAAGGAGCCTATGAGGGACTTGATCCAAAGTCAGGAGTCAGACGCTTAATTGACTAAGCCACCGAGGTGCCTGTTTTTCTCTTTTTTAATTTAACAAAATACCCATCAAGTCGTTATATTAATTCATAAAGATCTTTTTGATTTTTTTTTTTTAAGACTGTATGACACTCCATCTTAGGAACATACCATAGTCTATTTAACTAGTCCTCCTATGTATGAGCCTTCAGGTTGCTCTCATAATTTGCTATTAAAAATATAATCCTAGCAGTAACTAACTTTATACGTGTTTCCCCTTTTCAAATTGTTGAAGATGTGTCTTCACTGTAAATTTCTTTTTTTAAAAAGATTTTATTTATTTATTTGACAGAGAGAGATCACAAGTAGGCAGAGAGGCAGGCAGAGAAAGAAAGAGGAAGCAGGCTCCCCACTGAGCAAAGAGCCCGATGTGGGACTCTATTCCAGGACCCTGAGATCATGACCTGAGCCAAAAGGCAGAGGCTCAACCCTCTGAGCCACCCGCCAAGCCCAGGTGCCCGTCTTCACTGTAAATTCTTAAACACAGGATTGCTGAGTCAAAGAGTCAGTGTATATGTAGTTTTGCTAAATATTGCGAGATTCCGTTTCGTTCCTTTTTTAAAAAAATATTTTTAATGGAAGTATGGTTGACATGATATAGGTCATGTCAACTTACTTTTCTACTTGCCCTCCTGTTAGCCCAGGATTTAGCTTTCTGGGTTCAAATAAATTGAGTGACTTGCTTCTAAAATAAGACAGTCTGGAGACTGACAAATGCTAATAAACTGGAAAGGATACTGGAACAGCAGGCATAAACCAAGGTCATCCCAGACAAATTACAGTGTATGGTTGCCTGCTGTAAGCTAATTATTACTTCTGTTTTCTAGTTTTTACAACTTTGCCATCTTCTTTTCTGTTTGTCCTTGTGACCATGCCTTTTAAAAAATTCCATTACTATTGTTTTCATTAAGAATTTCAGGAGAGGGACGCCTGGGTGGCTCAGTTGGTTGGGCAACTGCCTTCGGCTCAGGTCATGATCCCGGAGACCCGGGATCAAGTCCCACATCGGGCTTCCTGCTCGGCGGGAAGCCTGCTTCTCCCTCTCTCACTCCCCCTGCTTGTGTTTCCTCTCCCACTGTGTTTCTCTCTGTCAAATAAATAAAATCTTAAAAAAAAAAAAAAAAAGAATTTCAGGAGAAACTAGAGGTGGATGAATGTGTTTGTTCAGTTGGATATCTCTAACTAGAAGCTCTAGAAATGTTATTAACCTGGGATTTTTACATCCAGAGGAACCTATCATGCATGAGAATGGAATAAAGAAATTTTCAGATATGGACAGATTCAGAAAAGTTGCCCTGCCCTTTCTTAGGAAGATGTGTCTTAGAAAAGGAGGTGGTAAAGCAGAAAAGAAGGTAGCCTGGGGTTCAAGAAAGAGGGCCCAGTATAGGAGTATAGTAAATGGACCCCAGGATTGATTAGTTGATTGATTGATTGATTGATTGATTGATAAAGATTTATTTATTTATTTGACAGACAGAGAGCACAAGTAGGCAGAGCAGCAGACACAAGGAGGGAGAAACAGGCTCCCCACTGAGCAGGGACCCCGACATGGAGCTGAATTCCAGAACCCTGGGATCATGACCTGAGCTGAAAGCAGCGGCTTAATCAACTGAGCCACCCAGGCGCCCCCCTCCTTTTTTTTTTTTTTTAAGATTTTTATTTTTTTATTGGACCCTAGGATTACAGCCATGCCTCAGCCCATGGAGCAGCCAATTCAGCCTGGTGCTTGCTAGAAGGTAGGGAATAGGGGCGTCTGGGTGGCTCAGTTGGTTAAGCGACTGCCTTCAGCTCAAGTCATGATCCCGGAGACCCGGGATCGAGTCCCACATCAGGCTCCCTGCTCGGCGGGAAGCCTGCTTCTCCCTCTCTCACTCCCCCTGCTTGTGTTCCCTCTCTGGCTGTGTTTCTCTCTGTCAAATAAATAAAATCTTAAAAAAAAAAAAAATAGATGGTAGGGAATAGAGGAGGGGCTTCCCAGGGGGGAGTAAAGCCAGGGGATTTTAATGTGATGTTTCAAAAAGTGTTTAACATTTTTATTGCTAGCCATTGTTATTTGCTATAGCAACTGGAAAGAATAGCAGTAGATACACCAAAAGCTAAGCAAATTTAAAAATTAGTGCACATGTTAATTCCTGGAAAAAAGAAGACTGTAAAGAATTGAAATACCTAGTATGCTTTCTGGCTCACAAGTGAACACTTGTACATTAAGTGTACATTATTCTACTAACTTTAATTACAAAATTGATTCTACTCTGTTGGGAAGGTAGGTACCAGTATATATGAGCTAAATCTGTACCTGTCCTAACATTAAGTCCATGGACCACATTAAAGATGGAGAAAACTGGAAGTAGCTGGGTAAACCTATTATTTAGAAATATGGACAAAATGTCAGAAGAAATGAGTAAAAAATATGTCTTTAATGGGATGAGGAGCAGGGGGCTGGAAGGAGGGGAGACAGGTTTCTGTTTCATCTTGTGGTATACATACATTAGAATTAAGAATACATACATACATACCTTGGGTGAGGATTCGTACCGGGTCATTCTGCCTCTGCTATATCTCTGCTGGCAGTGAGACCCAGAGCACATCTTGAGTGTGTCCTAGGACTGTCTGATGGCTTCAGCTTCTGTCACCAGCCTTAGTGGAAGAAGGTAAGGCATTTCCTCTCGGAACTCGTGACTGCGGCATTTGTGGACTCTTGAAACAGGAAGGAAGCAGATTTTGAGCTTGGAACCGACGGGGTTGTATTTTTACAGTTATTCTCTGTGTTGAGTTACATATTGTCCACATGAGTATAAAATGGGAACAAAAGTGCTCATTTGTTATTTCAGAAGTGCAGGTCTCAAAACCTCGATAGAACAGAGACAAAGATGGCCCTCCTGGGGCTTGCCCAAACTAGCAAAACTTTGTGCAAGCCTCAGTGAGATTTTTTTTTAATTAAGATTTTATTAATTGATTTACTTACTTATGTCCTTATGTATTTATTTGAGAGAGAGAAAGACAGCAAGAGAGGGAACACAAGTAGAGGAAGTGGGAAAGGGAGAAGCAGCCTTCCCACTGATCAGGGAATCCTATGTGGAGCTCAGTTCCAGGACCTTGGGATCATGACCTGAGCCAAAGGCAGATGCCTTAGCGACTGAACCATCCGGGCGTCCCTAGCCTTGGGATATTTTTAATAAGCTTCATGACCCTGGCTGTTGCCAGGAGGGAAAAGAGTCAATGTAAAGAATGTACGACGTAATGGAAATACCATTCAAAAATTTGTATTTTCAGGCTCTCTTGATGTTAGAAATCTTTTGGTAAGCAAGGGTCACTTACCTACATCTGGTTTTTTACCACGATTCTAAGCCTGTTTTTGTATAAAGAAAGAAAGTGGCATGCATTCTGACCACTTGGAGTGTTGAGGAAGCGCCGGGCTGTCCTGCCCTTTATTTGGAGCAGTGACAAGCTCATCTGGACCCTAATGCCATATTTGGACAAATTATACAATCCTAGAAACACAAATTAGAATCACTCGCATTTTGTCCTTTATTTGCAAATAATAAATGTTGGGAAGCAAGCATGCTGCTGTCTGCCGTGACTTGGTTTCTGTGTTGGACCCAGGCTCTCCTGTGCCTCGTGCCCCCACCCCCGCCCTCCCTGCCAGGCCTGTGGTGGGAAAGCAGGACACCTGGCTTGCCGGGTGCCCCTAGTGGAGCAAAAGGCAGCCGCCCTGAGTTCTTAGCCTCCCGTCCTCCCACTGCCTTCCCCAGCACACACCTTGGGAAGCTGGCTGGAGATAGGCCTCTAGTGGCCGTGCTGTGAGGTGGGAGGAGGCTCAGGTCCAGTGGACTTGGAGGGAGCAGAAGGCTCACATCTGTTTCCCACTTCTTCGTGGAGCAAGCCTCGTAACACTTCTGAGCCTGCTTTCCCTTTACCTCAGTTTCTTTGAGTACCCAGTCAACCACGTGGGCTCCTCCTTGCTTCATGTCTCCTGGCCGGGCAGCACGCCCTGTTACCTTGTCTGGTACCTTGTCTCCTTCTCCTCACCCTGTGCCCCAAACTGCACGTGCCTCTGTGGACAGTGTGGCCAGCCCTCTGCCAGGCGCCGCTGTGCTTGGATCTGGGGCAGAGGCCAGCACACAAAGGGGCATCACAGGGCTTGCCCGGCGGAGCAGGCAGGGACACATGAGATTCAGGTGTAGGGAAATGCGCTCACCACACCCAAAACTTGTCCTCGAGCTTGTCCCAGAGGTATCCACCTTGGGCCTTTGCCCAAGCTTTGCCCTCTGCTGGGAAGCCCTTTTGATCTCTGGTCTGCCATCCCTCAGAAGCCCAGGGGGGTCTCCCCACGCCTCTGCTTGTCTCCTAAGGATTGGCTTGGGGGAGGGATGCCTGTGGTAGCACTGCCCTGTGTCACTCCCAGCAGCTCTGACAGTCTCCTGCTGGGAGGGACAGTGCCCAGGATGGGTGGATGGGGCACCCGGTCCTGAAGGTGGCCGCGGTGAGGTCACTGTGTTGGCAGAGAGGTCACACCAGAGGCCTTGAGCATGCTTCCCCTTTAAGGCCTTCCCTTGAGTTGAGCTTCTCTCACACATTCGTAGCACATTTTATATTTTTGAGTGGTTTGTAATCAGATGGCCCCTGAGCCCCAGCACATGCCTGGGTAGGGGCTGTGGAAATACTGTACTGAATAATGTGGCGGGGAGCCAGAGCTGCTAGGGCTCATGACTTGCCCAGGGTCTCAGAAGGAAATGAGGTTTTTGTACAGGTTGTTCTGTACAGCCCTTTGTAGGGTAACAATAAATGCAAACAACGTAAACTCCGAACCACAGAGGATTATGATAACTAAATCCATTCACAGAATTCTGTGCGGCCATTAAAACTGATGTTCTTAAATGCATCTGAGAATATGGGAAGCTGTTTGTATTCAAGCTTATGAAGCAAATCATAAAGTAGAGTGATATGATCCCAATATTTTTAGGGATTTGTCCAGAAAAAAAGACTGGAAGGGTGGCACACCCAGCATAGTAGTTGTTTATGTTTTGGCTTTCCAGAAACTTCTGTGTTTCCCGGTTATTTCACATAGATGATTTGTTATTTTACAATGAGGAAAAATACACATTATTTATGAAAAAAAAAACCCCAGCAGTGTGAGAGTCTGTGACATAAGCAGGATCCGAAGGCCGGCGGAGCTTCAGTCAGGTGGAGCTCCTTGGAGCCATCCCTCCCCCAGACCAACCCGCCACACCGCGCGCCCTCTGCCTCAGGCCTACCTGGACATGGCCGTGGGGAAGCAGAGCTGTCTCCTTCTGTGTGCAGCCCTGTAGACCAAGGTCACCGCTGTCTGTCCCGACCTTGCACCAGGTGTCCTCACAGTGCACCAAGATGCCCCCACACGGGCAGAGGAGGGAGGAGGGTGGCCCGATGGGACCTTGCTTCTGGCTGTCTCCGGTGCCACAAGTGCCTTACGCCACATACTCGCTTCACCCCTCACCTGTGAGAGGGCGGAGAGTGGTGCTCTCAGGGTTGGAGAACTCCACGGAGAGACTGTGGAAGCGCTAACCTAGGAATTGCTGTTAGATCATGATGCATGAAACTAGAAGTCTTCCTCACCTTCAGCTTCCTGTTCACACTTCTAACTGTGCTGGAGGCTCGCTGCACAGCAGGGCGTGGGCCAGGCGCCTGGGAGCTAGGCCCGAGAGTGTCAGAAGGCCCTAAGGCACTGAGAGGAACCCCCAGGCAGGGGCTCAGACAGCAACTCAGGCCCCCTTCATGCTGGAGGCTCCCAGGCACTTGGGGTACAACAGGGCAGCCTGGGCTCTGGAGAGACTCCTCCCTGCACCCCCCGCCGTGGGACCAGAGCTGCTGAGGGATTTTCCACAGGAATGACTAGCCCTATGCTGTGCTACCAGCCCATTAAAAGATGCAATGAAGGAGAGACCTCATTTCATAATAGTTTTTTTTTTAAGATTTTATTTATTTATTTGACAGAGAGATCACAGGTAGGCAGAGAGGCAGGCAGAGAGAGAGGAGGAAGCAGGCTCCCTGCTGAGCAGAGAGCCCAATGCGGGCCTCGATCCCAGGACCCTGAGAACATGACCTGAGTCGAAGGCAGAGGTTTTAACCCACTGAGCCACCCAGGCGCCCTCTTTTTTTTTTTTTTTTAAGATTTTATTTATTTGACAGAAACACAGCTGGAGAGGGAACACAAGCAGAGGGAGTGAGAGAGGGAGAAGCAGGCTTCTTGCCAAGCAGGGAGCCCGATATGGAGCTTGATCCCAGGACCCTGGGATCATGACCTGAGCCGAAGGCAGACACTTAGCGACTGAGCCACCCAGGCGCCCCCCATTCGTAATAGTTGTAACAAAATGAAGAATAATTTCAGTAAGGGATGTATGTGACCCACTGGGCCTGAGCAGCAAGGTTGCTGAGACTTTAAGGAACACCTGAGGAACTGGACTGTTCGCTGCCCGACCTGGTTTTCCCAGCCCTGAGCAGACTGGCTACACCGCGCTTTCATTTGGCACTGGCCACAGAGGGCCCCACATGGCCGTGTGCCTTGCTGCTGCGTGAGTCATGCTGACAGCCCATTTCTCTTCTTGCTTTCAGAAGTGACTGGGGAGTCGCGTCCTTACCATGGGAAGGAGGCTGTGGATCCGCGGCCGGGCCGGGCCCGAGGCAGCGACCCCAAGCACTTCCACGCCGTGAATGTGGCACAACCCGTGCGCTTTAGCAGTAAGTTGCAGACCTGTCCTGTCCGGGACCTATGCTGTGTGGCCCCGTGTGGCCCCTGGCTATCAGGGCCACGCAGCTAGACGAGAAGTGTGCCTCCTGAAATGGCCCTGCAGAGCTGTCGGGCTGTCTACCTCCTTTGATGACTGAGGCTGCACAATGACCCACCCAAGGTCACCCCAGCCACTGAGTGGTGAAGCCATGGTGCAAACCCAGGCTCTGAAACCAGCCTGCTTGTTTCCACAAGTCAGCTGCCCTTTGGGGTTGGACTGGACCGGCCCTTTTGGTAGGTCCAGCTGATGGGAGGGGAGGCGCTACCTCTGTCCTTAAACCATTTTTGAGGAGACTAGTTATTTAATGAACTCCCTATGGCATTAAGATTTTAAAGGAACATTACAAGATTAGAGAAGGTTGAAGACCAAAAAGCCACACTGAAACCACCCTGTCCTAAGCAGACGGGCATGGTGACATATGTAGGTACGATACGCCAGGACAAGAGGAACTGACATGCGCCGTGTCTGCTGTGGGGCCTAGGAGGCCCCCCCCCCCCACACACACACGACACTCAGCCCCGGGGCCATCTCAGAGCAGCTGGTGTCAGCCGCTCCGGTGCCCTGACACTGCGCGTGGCCGTAATCTTGATAACTGTGAACTGCAAAGATTCTCGTGGTTGAAGGGGCACTGGGCAAGCTCGGCAGGTGAAGAAAGCAAGGCTCTGAGAGGTCAGCCCACCCAGGTCGTGCAGCCGACGGGGACTCAGCCCTGTGGGGTCCCAGCTCACACTCGCCCTTTCCATTGCTTAGCTGTTTTTTTAGAACACGTACTACTTCTACCAAGGTTAATAATTCCACAAACTTCAAATGATTAAAAAAAGATGAGCCAATAAAAAGTAATGTTCCCTCTTTCCATCACAGCCCACCACCGGCTGCCATCCCCGCTTCCTATCGGACCCATCCCAAGGTGGTGGGCGAGGAGCCCGGGTGGGATCTGGGGCGTCTCGGTGTTTCCATCTCTCCCTGGACACAAGGCGGAGCCCACCTGGAGGGGTGTGGTGGGTGGGGCAGATCATGCATTGGAGCTTAGGAAACATCGTAAAGCCTCCCCGGTCATCCCCCTGCCCTCAAGCCCACACCACACACTCAGCAGCCATGTGCTATATACCCTGCCCACCTTCCGGGCAGGGATGAGCTCAGGGCCAGCTCCTGGTCCCAGATGACAGCCTTCGAGCGTGCTCAGCAGTATGTGAGTGGGTCCTTCCTCCCCGGAGGGCAGGTGGCGCTGTCCTCCTGTCCGCACTCAGCGCTGCTGTGGCCGCTCTCCTTGGCTCCAGGCCAGAGCTGCCATTTCCCCTCTTGGGATCTTTGTACCTCTGTTAATAAGTTACACATATAGGCTCCAAACAATAAGAACACGAACATCCATCTTGCAGAAGTTGTATTAGTTCCGCAGGATGTAGACGCATTACAAAGTTGGGTTTTGTTAAAAATTAACATCCATTAATGTGTGCTTCGGAGGTAGCATTAGGGTGCCGCAGCATTTAACGGTTATAGATCCTGTGGAGCAGGTCACAGAGCTGACGAGAGGCCAGCTGTACAGTTCAGCAGGAGTCTCCCAGCCTGGGCGGGGGGTCCGCCTGGTGAGGAGGCATCTGGGCTGGCCCCCTTCAGCGAGATGCAGGCCCCCACTCCACTTTTACCTGCTGCTTTGCTTTCTTGTCTGTGGGAGGCAGGGGCTGGTCCCCTGATCCCAGTGGCACGTCCTAGCTCTCATCCCCTACATTTCTGTTGTACCCACGTGAAGTGAAAAGGAGGGTGAAGGAGTGGGCTTGGGGAGCAGTGGGCTTGCTGGTGGAGTGGCCAGAGAGCCGGGCGTTGGGGCAGTGAGGGCGCTGGGGGCGGGGGGCCTTTCTGCTCAGCCCCGCCAGGCTTGAGCAGGCTCGGGGAGTTCTGCCGTCTTGTCACTCAGATTTCATCTGAGAATGAAATCCACTTTACTGAACTGCAGCCAGGAGCCAGCCCTTTCCCGCCAAGTAAATCAGGGGCCTCACAGAAGTCAGTTGAGTCCCCGCACGGGCTCGTGCCTTGGGCTGGATCTGTGTCTAAGGGAAACTTACATTTCACAGCAGAGCTTGCTTCTCAAGCCTCAATTTCCCCCACTTTCCTGGGGTGATTTCTGGTCTCAGATGCAGCATGTCTAATTGCATTTTGGAGTGAGGATCCTAATTTAGGGGACAACTCCCCTCCCGCCCTTCATGTTTCCTAGGGAAGTGCCCGACGGGATGGCACCACTATGAAGGCACGGCCAGCTGCTACCGGGTCTACCTGAGCGGAGAGAACTACTGGGATGCCGCGCAGACGTGCCAGCGCGTGAACGGCTCCCTCGCCACCTTCTCCACTGACCAGGAGCTGCGCTTCGTCCTGGCCCAGGAATGGGACCAGCCAGAGCGGAGCTTTGCTTGGCAGGACCAGCACAAGTGAGTCCTGAGATGGGGACCCAGCACCCGAGGTCAGGCTGCCCCCCAGCAAGCAGAATGCTCACTAAGGACGTGGCCTCTGACCACCCGTGACACGCAGGCTTAGCTGGCCAGCATCTGGGGGAAGGGCAGGCCCAGCCCCTGGAAATAAACAGAGATCTGGGGTTTAAAGCAGGCATCAGGATGATGCTGGGAGCTCTTAGAGGGGCAGGGATGAGCTGCCACCTCGGGCCAGTCCCTACTGGCTCCCATCTGGGTTCAGCTGCAGCTGTATCGAGGTGGGCTGTTTGTTGGGGCGTCGTGGGCCTGGCATCGGGACCATACAAGTGGGTGGGGGTTTCTTCTGATAGAGAGGGTTCTGTTGGGCCCTGTGCTCAGTGCTTTTCACCAGCACATTTGTGTTCAGTCTTCCCAGAAACCACGGGAGGCTGGTGGGTGAGAAGACAGGCCCAGAGTGTGTAAACACGTAACCACGGGCATACATGAGCTGGTAATGCCCAGGTTCCAACCCAGGCGGTCTGGTTCCTGACCCCAAGGCTCTGTAACATTGCAGAGAAGATATGGAAATTGCAGCCAGCTGCCAGCACCTCTAAGCCCAGAGTCTCGAGGGCCTTGCTAGGGGGCAGCTGTGTGTGGAAGACTGTGGTCCTTCTCTGGAGCTGGTGTCCTGCTGCCTCTTCCACGCTGCCAGGGTGGGGTGGAGGTATGGATCGAGGGGTCGCCAGACCGCCAGCGCTCCCTCTCAGGGATGCCACACTGCTGTAGGAGCACTGTGACGGTGGCAGGTGGAGAGCGAGCCTTCAAGACCCTGATTGGGTTCTGGCTCCTCCGCTACACCTGTGATGTTGGCGGATCACAGTCATCTTGCTGTTCTTCCTTCTGTGACTACAAAGTGAGAAAAATAACTTGTGAGCCCAAGGAGAAGTGCGAGGGCTCAGGGTGGGGAAGCCCCCTGTCTCATCAGGGTGGATATGTGCGTGGCAGTAGGCCGAAGGGACGAGAGTGGCATTGAGCCAGAGCTCCCGCGGTGGCATTGGGCCTGCCGGCAGGCATCTCCAGCACTGTGGCTGGAAGACTGGGTGAGAGGCACACGCTCAGCGGGTGGCTGTGGCCTTCGGCCAGGTCCGTGGGCGTGGCCCCCGCAGTGCCGCGACGGGCGTGCTCAGGAGCACACTCAGGTCTGGGCTGAGCCGGCTGTCAGCGGAGGCCAAGCAGGAGGCCACGAGCCTGGTTTTCACGCAGCGCTGCACAGTAGACTCACGTGGGTTTTGCTTTATTGAGATGTAATTTGCATACTGTAAAAGTCACCCTTTCAGAGACACCATTCTGTGGTTTTATATTCACAGAATTGTATTCACGGGACCCTGCATACTCCAGGAGTAGGATTGGTCTTGCATAGAACGTGAAAACTCTGTTGACTCAGCCAGTAAGAATGGGCTTGGCAGGAGTTACCCAAGATAAAACCCTTTCTGAAATGTGAATTTATTCTTTAGACTTTTAATACATTTTATTAAAATTAAGTATCAAAACTTAAAAAAAATCATTAATGCTTTACAACCTTGGTATTTTTTTTTTAAGATTTTATTTATTTATTTGACAAAGAGAGAGATCACAAGTAGGCAGAGAGGCAGGCAGAGAGAGAGGAGGAAGCAGGCTCCCCGATGAGCAGAGAGCCCGACACGGGCCTCTATCCTAGGACCTGAGATCATGACCTGAGCCGAAGGCAGAGGCTTAACCCACTGAGCCGCCCAGGCGCCCACAAGCTTGGTATTTGAAAGGTTACTGTAACTTTAAGGGACCCACATTGACACCCAGTCCATGGCCGTCTCCCTCCTGTGCTGAAGCCTTTCCACCCTCCTGCAGGCTGTGGGTCGGCTACCAGTATGTCATCGCCAGCCGGAACCGCTCCTTAGAAGGTCGCTGGGAGGTAGCGTTCAAGGGTAAGTCTTTCTGGTCTTTCAGAAGAGTTGTTGGGTTTGTGGTTGGGCTGGCAGACATCCTCCTGACTAGGAAGATATTGCTGGGGGCTCCCGACTCCCCCCCAACCTGTCCCCAGCGGTGTCTAGTGCAGGGCTCATGGAGAGGAACGGGCCCCAGACGGCGGAGAGCACCATGATGGTGAGCAGGCACCCCAAGGCCCTTCTTTCAGGCCCTGTGTGGATCTAGAGCCTTTTCTGGAACCTGTGCTTCCTTCTCACTTGGCCAGATTTCTAGACTCTCCATTTTCCCTTTAAGTGAGGGCCTTTAATTGGGGTATAAAAATGAACATACAGAGTGTGCGGCTGACAGAGAGGGAGGGATAAGCCTTCTTGGATAGAGACATCAGAAGTAGAATCCAAACTGGAAGGAAAGCCATCACCCAGATGGAATTTAGTGTGTGTGTGTGTGTGTGTGTGTGCGCGCGCGCGCGCGCGCGCGCGTTAAACTTTAAGGATTTTATGCTGAGCTGCTTGGAAACATCAACTTAGCATAAAAGAAGCATGTCTGGTGTGGGCAGCTGAGTCCTGCCCTCTGCCTGTCCCTGTCCCTGGCTGTGGCCTCTCCACTGCTGCCTGTGCTATGTCCCCTGCCCTGTCCCCTTGTCAGACCTTGCTTTTCGGCTGCTCTTGGGACCTGTCGTTTGAGCTTGGGTCTTATTCTTTTCCCCCAACATGTCCCGGTCCCACCATGGATGTCTTAAGTGTCCCTGAGAAGGAGAAGTGAGGAATGGTGGTCCCAGGGACCCCAAACATCTTGCTCTGTCTACCTCACTGTGGAGAATGAAGGGGATTGACCTCAGAGCCCATCTGTTTCCCAGCCTGAGTGGCCTTGAGGCAGGCTGTGTTTTTACGTAGAGTGACTGAAGGCACGGACACGGACAGGATCGGTATTCAAAAGCCCCAGGCAGCTGGCTTCCCTGGAGAGGGGAAGGGTCTCATGGAACAGAGGTGCTGAGTCTGGCTGCTGGAAAGGGGCAGGGAGCAGAGATGGTGACTGCAGAGGCCCCAGTAGAGGGGCCACACCCACCAGTCTTTGCTCCTGCTCAGAAAGTCACCCCATTCTTGTGTCCTCCAAATATCCTTTCGAAAGCATGTCCCATATTTGCAAACTTGCTCTTTTCAGAGGAGTTGTGAGTGTGATGTGCAGTAGACAAGTAAATAACCTTTGGGTTTCCGGACCCAAGTGTCACCATGTACCTTGCAAAGGCTAAATCTAGTAGTTCCTCGTTGCCATAATCACAGTCATTGGTGGTGAACCCTAGGCCAAGACCCACTGCCCTGACCCCAGCAGAGGGTGCTGGCCTTCAGGATAGTATAGACACTCCTGGACACAGTTCCCTTCTTGACAGCAGTGAACAGAGAATACTCAAGTCCGCAGCACGTGATAGCATATTCTGAGCTGGGGACATGGCACTGTCCTCCCTGGCAAGCACAGCAAAGGCCCCAGGTAGGCTGTAATGGCCATACATGTCTCTTTGGCTCCACTGAGACATTTGGAGAGCAAATATGAAATTTAAAAAAAAAGAAAAAGTGTTGACCCTGGCAGCAGCAACTCGGAGTGCGAGGGACCCAGGGCAAGAGTGCGGCGCCCACACGGACAGTGCTGACGTCCCGCAGCTCGCCGTGGGCGTGGGTTCAGCGTGGTGTTGTCCACTTGTGTCTGCTTAAGTGGATTTGGAGGTTCTGTTCTGGATTCAAGTAGTAGCCACACAATGAATATGGGGCTAAAAACGATTCCCCTACTACAGGATAACTGCCAGATACTTGACATAGCTCAACATCATTGGTTCTGTATTTTCTATTTTGTGTGTGTGCATGGGGTATTTTGTTTTTAGCTGTTGTTTTTTAGAAGGAGAGAGAGTGGGGTGGGGGAGGGACAGAGGGAAAGGGAGAAACAGAATCTCAAGCAGGCTCCATGCCCAGCACGGAACCCATCGCGGGGCTCAATCCCATGACCTTGAGATCATGACCTGAGCCAAAATCCAGAGTGAGACGCTTAACTCACTGAGCCACCCAGTTGCCCCTGCTCCGGGTTCAAAGAAACTAAACGAAGAAAACATAAACCCAAATGGAAAAGATGAATTCTGATGTGTCCTGGGTTGGGAGGGGAGTCATAAAAACTTTAGGGCACAGTTAGGGAAGCTGAATGTGGATTTTCAGAGGCGTGACCGTAACGGTGTGCGGGGGAGACGAGTGCAGGGCGAGCTGCTGATGCCGAACAGAGCTTTGCGGGAGGTCGCTACACTCTGCCCTCTGCGTCTGGGTCTGCTGGAAAGTGTCCATACCGAAAGCATCTTAAAAGGTTTCTGCTAAGAAACCCCAGGATGAGAGAATGCCGAAAGCACAGCCCCAGCAAAGGCGCTGGTGGCAGAGGCCCCGTTTGCAGGGCGCTGCCTGCTTCACAACCGGGGATCTGTGGGACCTGACAGTGGGCCCGGAGGTCAGACGTCATATCACAGAGGCGACGGGCAGTAGGTTTAAGCGTTTTGTTGTTAATGGCAAACTCACCCCAAGAAAAGACTGTGCCTGAGAATATGAGCGAATGGTGGTAGGAAGCCACTGTGGGAAGATGCTTGAAAATATTCACTTCACCTACATCTTGTCCAGTGTTTTCCTTTGCGTTTTATAACGTGTCGTGTATCAGCACAGTGGTGCCCGCAGAGTATTATCCATGTAGACACACTTCTTATCCGTGTATGCAGGTACCCCACTCCCCAGGTTCACTTGAAGTTTGGAGCTCTGCTTATGAGAGGGGCCTCCTGCCATGGCTTTTCCCCCACGGAGGGAGCCCCTGCCTCCGGCTTCTGCCTGCACAGCCAGTCCGCCCCACCCCAGGGTGCCGAGACCCTGACATTGAGGCAGCACCCAGGGCCTGGCGTGTCCTGGAAGGCCGAGAGCTGCTGCCGCCAGAGAACATGGGGTGCCATTTTTATGACATTGGTGACCGAAGTTTGAAAAGAGATCTGTGTTCTTCAAAAGGAATCATCCCCATTTTCCCCTAAGCCACTCCCCAGGGCCCCAATATCATTGCTATTAATTGTGTCATTTCAGTTTCTGGTTATTGTACATGATGTTCATTTTATTTTATTTTTTAATTTTTATTTATTTTTATTTTTTTTAAAGATTTTATTTATTTGACAGAGAGAAACACAGCCAGAGAAGGAACACAAGCAGGGGGAGTGAGAGAGGGAGAAGCAGGCTTCCCGCCGAGCAGGCAACCCGATGTGGGGCTCGATCCCAGGTCTCCGGGATCATGACCTGAGCCGAAGGCAGTCGCCCAACCAACTGAGCCACCCAGGCGCCCCGATGATGTTTATTTTAAAATACAAAAACAGAAGCATACTGCATGTTTGATGTGTCGAGTGTTGGGTAACTTGCTTATTTAAGACCTGCTCGGTCCGGCACCTTGGGATAACCCCTGTTATCCCCCCATCTCAGCGCCTCAGCCTCACACGTGGGCTGAGGCCACACATGCCACTTAGGAGGCCCTTTGTGGTCTTCATCGTTTTGGCCCTGGTGCCCACACCCAGGGATTGTGACCCTGTCCTGTGCCCTGACCCATCCTGATCTAGAATCTTCTGTCAGCAGTGAGGAAGGGGGCAGTCGGGGGAGGACCAAGGCTCAGGTGAGCCTAGAAGGCATGGAGCGGAGACCCTGCCCCTGGGTGAGGTGACCGGCAAGCTGGAGTGGAGTCGGCCGGGGTCAGGCCACTGTCTGCTGAAGCGTGGGAGCTCGGGGGGTGCAGTCGCTCCCTCCAGTGGAGGAGCGTTTAGGAGGATCCCCGCAGCCCCCTTCAGGCCCCAGGGCAGGCCCATTCTGTGGGTGCTGTGGTACCATACAGGAAAGGTGAGGCCCTGCCTCGAGAGGCGGACAGCCCGCTGTGGGGAGGCAGACAGCACACTGGGCAGAAAGTGAGGGTCAGCCTGCTGCAGAGTGGGGGTGCTGGCAAAGCAAACGCGGCGATGTGGCAGAGGGCGTGGGCCTGTCTGGGGGCAGTTGCTGCCATTCAGTGGGCTGAGGGCCTGCTTCCCCGCTGAGGCAGCAGTCAGGAGTGGTCTGGAGGGGGTCTGCCGGGACGGTGGCACGATGTCCTGCCCTTGTTAGACTTGTCCAGAATCTCAGCACTCGCCGCAGGTCGCAGCCGCTAGCTCTACCATCACCCCCCGAAATTCCCAAACACGCCTCCAGCCTGGTCTTCTTGCTGCCAGCCCTACCCTCCATTCCCCATCGCCTCACACAGCTGTCTCAGGGCCCACTACTCCTCCCTCTCCCGCCCTTGGGGCTCCTTCTCCCGAGGAAGGCTGTAGCAGCCTTTCCCTCTGCTCTCTGACACCCTGTAGCCCTCCTCTCTAGCCACATGCCTGCTTTGCTGCTGCCGGAAGCCCTCCCTGGGGTGCTTTTTCCCAAGGTCGGGGCTGCTCTAGTGCAGGGAAGGTAGCACAGCTGGCCTGGTCCTGGCTGCTGCCTGGGACGGCTCGGGTTAGGTGGTGCCTACTGCGTCGGGCCACCTGGACTACACGCAGGAAGAGTGGGGTTTGTGGTGAACACCAGATTCCCTTGGTGACCCTGGAATCGAGGTGCCCGAGGGCTCCCCTGGGCAGAAATGCCATACCCGTGTTGCGGTAGCTTGCGGCTAGCAAAGGTCCACACCCTCCTGCAGGGTGGGAGAGTGCTCGGGAAGTCTGGCCTGGATGCCTCCAGACCCCACCTGAGCTGCCCCTTGTCTTGCTGCCCGTGTATTGCGCTGTGTTGTTATAATAAATCTCAGCCATGGCTGCAGCTAGAAGCCTGGCCCCTTGAGTCCTTCTGGCAAAGCAGCGAGCCTGTGCGTGGTTGTGGGACTCCCAACACAAGCCTCACCGCTCCCCTCCATTCTCCGCTCCCATGGCACCGCTTCGAGGCCTGCATTCGCCTCCACGTTCCAGATTTCTTTTTATCTAGAGCAGTTGTGACCTTCTGACATCACATATACTTTACTCATTAGGTCTCTTAATCATCTGTTTCTGGCCTTTACACCCCGCTCCCTCAGCCCTACGCCCTGGTCTGGTGTGAGCTCTGCAAGGCAAGGATCTTCACCTGCTGCTGTGCCTGCTGTACCCCCGAGAGCCTGTTTACAGGATGGGGCCTGCGGGCGTTTCTTAAATCAGTGGGGGAGATGATTAGGAGGCTGTGTTAGATGCCTGGGGGCTGCCCTAATAGAGTACCACGCACTTCTGGCTTAACACAAGTTTACTTTCTCACAGTTCTGGGGACAGATCAAAATCAAGGTGTCACCAGGGCCGCCCTCCCTCCAGAAGCTCAGAGGAGTTCCTCCTTTGCCAGCGCATAGTGGCTCTTGGCGTTCCTTGGCTTGTGACAGCCACCTTCTGGGCTCTGCTCCGTCTGTGACTGTTCCCACGTGTTTCTCTGTGTCTTCTCCCTTAGTATGAGGACACTGGTCCTTGCGTTTAGGACCCACCCCAAATCCCAGATGATTTAACCTTGAGAGCCAGATAAGGTCCACATTCTGAGGTTCCAGGTGGTCATGAATTTTTGAGGGGATGCTAATTGAAGACCACACTGAGTGTATTGGAGATGAGCTGCATTTAGCTCCTGGCAGAGAAAGGATGGAGCGGGCACAAAAAAATGACCTGAAAGGAACAAAGTTTGGCCAAGGGGAAGTGATCTTCTTAGACGTTGGTTTCAAGAAACTGCAGCCCATATGACCAACACAGAGCGAGGAGGCCTAGGTAATCCCCTGGGCACCAGTGGGTGGAGGAACTCACTCCACTCTGCCTGCCCTGTGCCCTCTGTCTGTGCATGGCCTGCTGGGGCCAGAACCAACCCCCTTCACCCCCCCCCCCACTCTCAGCTTGGCTGAGACAGGTTCCAGGCAGCTGTGGGCAGGACAAGGGGTGGGGGCCAGGTTCCAGGACTCTACCCCCAGAGGTCATTTGTGGCCTTGGTCAGGGCTTTGCAGTCATGCACTGAATTATGCTCTGGGCTCGTGACTGGGCTCAGGGCTAAAGACTTTTTTTTTTAAGATTTATTTATTTTTGGGGCACCTGGGTGGCTCAGTGGGTTAAAGCCTCTGCCTTCGGCTCAGGTCATGATCTCAGGGTCCTGGAATCGAAGCCCGCATCAGGCTCTCTGCTTAGCGAGGAGCCTGCTTCCTCCTCTCCTTCTGCCTGCCTCTCTGCCTACTTGTGATCTCTCTCTCTGTCAAATAAATAAATAAAATCTTTATTAAAAAATATTTATTTATTTTAGAGAATGAGCATAAGAGGGAGAGGGAGAGAACCTCAAACAGACTCCATGTTGAGTGAGAGCCTAATGTGTGGGGCTCAATCCCAGTACCCTGAGATTATGACCTGAGCCAGCCAACTGTGCCACCCATGTGCCCCTGAAAACATTTTTTTTTTTTTAAATACAGGATAGGATGAATCTATTCGTTTTCAGCCCTTGAGACAAGAAGCCAAATAGTGGGGCACCTGGGTGGCTCAGTTGTTAACGTGTCTGCCTTGGCCGAGTCATGATCTCAGGGTCCTGGGATCGAGCCCCTCACTGGGCTCCCTGCTCAGCAGGAAGTCTGCTTCTCCCTCTCTTACTCCCCTTCCTTGTGTTCCCTCTCTCACTGTGTTTCTCTTTGTCTAATAAATAAAATCTTAAAAAAAAAAAAAAGAAGAAGAAGAAGAAGCCAGATAGTGAAGAAAACAGTTTTTAAGAAGGGAGGCTTCTCCGGTGAAGGGACATCGGAAGGAGAAGAAGGCACACAAAACAGTTACAGGACACCTTGTTGGGGAGCAGGGGACTGGATGAAACGGTGCTCATGGCAGCGCCCACTCTTAGCATTGGAGGCAGTCTCCCCAGATCGTATGAGAAGCCCCCTACTCCTACCCTCCCTGCGTGGTCCTCCGGTGAGTCTGACCACTGGGGCGCCAGTACCCCCTAACGGATGCACTGACATTAACTATGCCTCCAGCTGGGGGCTGGGCCTCTATCCCATCATGCTTCCCCAGAGGCTATCTTCCTGCCCTGGTCAGGGAGCTGAGCTAGGAGGGACTATTTCCAGTGTCTACAGGATGAGGCCCCACATCCAGGCCCCACATCCAGACTGCTGGCTCTTCTAAAACTGACCTCTGTGCTTAGTGTTGGGAGCAAATAGAGTTCAGAAGGCATGCATGGGAACGCCTTGCTGCAGTCAAAGGGTCAACCACACTGCTGTCTTGGTAAACTGGGGTATCTCTGGGGACCCATGTCCAAGTTAGCCTCAAGGCATCTTTTGGTGGTCCAGTATCAGGGTTCTCTGAGGTCAAGAGTGGGCTCTGGGAGCGGGCTGGTCTGTGCCCCAGATGTGGCCAGAGTCCCGTCTCTTGAGACATTGCAGAAGGAAGGCTTTGGGGTTGCCGGGCCTCCTCTCCCTGCACTCCGGTACCCCCGCTGCGGGCTGCCAGGGCAGCATGATTTCTGTCCCCAGCTTGGAAGGCAGAAGTTTGGTGAGTGACAGAGTCTCCCTGGAGCTGGAGGGGGTCCCGGGGAGCCGGCACTTTCCAGGTCACCTGGCCCGCTCATACCCCTGCTGGGTTGTGGGAGCCATGATCCTCCTGAACTGTGTGTCCCGCCACGTGCAGCGGGTACCTTTTTGAGCCCTTCCCCCTCTCCTAGCGGACACCCTGTTGGGATGGATCCCCCGCTCCTGTTTATTTGTTACTCATCCCTGTGAACGCAAACACTTTGAGCCTCTGTGTTCTGGCCTGTTAACTTACTCATCACGCTGCTCAGCGCTTTGCCGGAGGACCTGGGGGGGCGGGAACGGACGCCGTGACTGCAGTGCACCTAGCATGGGGCGGCCCCCAAGCCCTTTGACTGACGGCCCGGCTGGGTGGGGGGCCTTGGTCCCAAAGGACTGCATGTGATGGGTGTGTTGACGTCATGTTATTCCCTCCAGGTTCCTCCGAGGTGTTTCTGCCCCCAGACCCCATCTTCGCCTCGGCCATGTCGGAGAGCGACAGCGTGCTCTGCGCCCAGCTGCAGTGCTTCCACTTCCCCACCCTCCGCCACCACGACCTGCACAGCTGGCACGCCGAGAACTGCTACGAGAAGTCTTCGTTTCTCTGTAAAAGAAGTAAGCCGCCGTGGCCGCGACGCCCCGGGAGCCGTGGGGAAGTGCTGCTCATGAGCACATGAGGGTGGCTCTCTGATACCTGGACTTCGGTGCCAGCACTGAGTAGGCCTCGGCCTCACGGGGCACTGAGGCAGGCCCCTCGCGCGGTGGGGCGGCAGGGGCTCCCTGCCCGGCTCGCCCGCCTTGCCCATCACTCTGCTGCCCTGGGGGCAGGGCGAGAACCTGGGCAGCAGTCCTTGTCTGTGAGCCTTCGTTTCTGTTTCCCAGCATAGAGATGATAATTCCTGCCCTCCAAACCTCATTGTTGTTCGGAGGTGAAATGAGAATGGTGACAGAGAACTGGCCACATGTCGTGGTCGCTTGAAGCCTCTGATTCCCCTGGTCACCTACCTGCACTCTCCTGGGGTCTTTCCAAGACTGCCCGCTCTGCGTCTGCACCACTTTCCCGGCTCCGTCTGTGATCCTTCCCTGTCCTTCTTCCCGCTCGCTTGCCCACATTCCACTCGAGGTCTCCTCTGGCTTCCGGGACACACAGTGTGCTATGCTTACTAAGGGCTGGGCCCCTCGCCCAGCCCCCTCTGAGGTGGGTGGAGGGACAAGTCGTACCCAGAGGCAGCATGTGAGGCTGGCTGGATGGCTGCCAATGGTCTCGGCACCATTATTTTGGACCATCATTCCCTTCCCTGCTGATTTGTCATTCATCAGGGGTTTGTAGATGTCTGAGCCTATTTCTGGACTCCATTCTGACCCTTGGCTGTTTGTTAGTCCCCCCACCCCGTCTTCCCAGGAGCTTTGGGATACATCCTCCTGGCAGCAGCTAGGCTCTCGTCCCTTCTGTTGCTGACTCTCAGCATTTTTCTCCACCTGAATTTTAGGATCCACTTTCATGCTCCATTATTAGAATGCTTGCCTGGTTGCATTCTGCTAGATTTTCTATTTAGGCATTTTTGTGTCTTCTTTCACATCTTTGACTTCTTACTTCTTTACGTTTTCTCCCCCTGGTATGCCTTTACTTGGTAAGGACTCCAGTGTCGTGTTGATTAGAAGTGCTGGTAGTCAGCATAATCTTACCTTCCCGGCCTCAAAGGGAAAGCTTTTAGTGTTTCACTGTTAAATATGGAACTTTCTTTAAGACTGAGAAAATAGGGGATGCCTGGGTGGCTCAGTCAGTTTAGCTCCTGCTTTCAGCTCAGGTCTTGATCTCAGGGTCCTGGGATGGAGCCCCAGGCTCTTTGCTCAGCAGGGAGCCTGCTTCTCCCTCTGCCTGCCACTCCCTCTGTGCTCTCTGTCTCCGACAAATAAATAAAGTAAAATAAATCTTAAAAAAAAACATGATGGAGAAAATACTTTTTAATGTTAAGGAAGTATACCCTTCCACTCCTAATTAGCTGGGAATTTCTACATTACAAAAATGTAAATGCTTTTTCTGCACTTACTGGGATCATGTGGCTTTTCTTCTTTACTGATTTATATTACTATTTTGCTTCTATTTCATGGATTTTTTTTATTTTTTGCTTTTTAAAGCTTTTATTCACTTATTTAATAGAGAGAAACACAGCTAGAGAGGGAACACAAGCAGGGGGAGTGAGAGAGGGAGAAGCAGGCTTCCCGCTGAGCAGGGAGCCCAATGCGGGGAAGATCCCGGGACTCCGGGATCATGACCTGAGCCAAAGGCAAACGCTTAACGACTGAGCCACCCAAGCACCCCTATATGGTTTTATTTATCATTTACTTTTTTAACATTAGTAGATTTCTGATATTAAGCCATCATCTGGGTTTTTTTTTTTGTATATGCATTGCTGGCTTTGTTTGGCTGATACTTTATTTAGGATTTCTGAAACTCCTTTTAGAAGTGAGCTTGTCTTGTTACGGTCCTTTAATGTGCTCTCCTTGACTAGTTCTTGTATCACATTTGTATTCAATGTATGAAATGAGTTGGGAAGCATTCTTTTTTACAAGTTTCTAAGTCAGTTTGCACTAGTTGAGGATGATCTTGTCCTTGAGTGTTTGGTAGACCCTACCCTCTAGGACTATCTGGGCCTGGGAGGCGGAGGACTTTGTAACTTGTTATTTAGATAAACAGTTGATACTTGAACAACATGGGTTTAAATCCACTTATATGTGGATTTCTTTTAGTAAATCCAGTACACTGTTGTAAATGTATTTTCTTTTCCTTAGGATTTTCTTTTTTTTTTTTTTTAAGATTTTATTTATTTATTTGACAGAGAGAAATGCAGCCAGAGAGGGAACACAAGCAAGGGGAGTGAGAGAGGGAGAAGCAGGCTTCCCGCCGAGCAGGGAGCCCGATGTGGGACTCGATCCCCAGTCTCCGGGATCATGACCTGAGCTGAGGGCCGTCACTTAACCAACTGAGCCACCCAGGCGCCCCTCCTTATGATTTTCTTAATACTTTCTTTTCTCTAGCTAATTGTAGGAATGAAGGATATAATACATACCACTTACAAAATACATGTTAATTGTTCGTGTCATCAGTAAGACTTTGGGTCAAGAGTAAACTCCTTTAGTAGTTACATTTTTGGGGGAGTCAGCAGTTATACATGGATTTCCAACCCTGCAGAGGTCAGCTCCCTTCATCAAGAGGCCACTGTAATTTCAAACTTAGGGAAAAGTTGTGGGAGTGGATATAAGGAACTTCCTCTCCTATACCCCTACACGGATCCGCCAATTATTTGTATTTTCCCCATTTGCCCATCATTTGTTCTCTGCATATTTCTTCCAAACCATTGAGAGTAAATTGAAGATACTGTACCCTTGAGGCCTAAACATTTGGTGTGTTTCCTAAGAACCAGGACACACTCCTACATAACCATGACACGATTATCAAAATTAGGACATTTAACATGGCTTTAGTGCTAAACAGAAATCTACAATTTGTTATGACAGTTTTGTCAGTTCTTTCAATAATACGCCTTACAGCTATGTTTTTTCCTGGTCTGGGATCCAGTCCAGAATCACGTGTTGCATTTAGTTGTAGTGTTTCTCTAATTTCTTTTTTGTCTTTCAGTTTGACTAATTTCTGTTGACATGTTTTACTAATTCTTTCCTTAGCTTTGTCGAGTCTGCTTATGAGCCCACTGATGGCATTTTTCACCTGTTTGTTTTGGACATTTTGTGTGTTTTTTATTTCTAGCATTTCTGTTAGTTTATTTAAAAAAAAAAGATCTCATCTATTTATTTCAGAGAGAAAAACAGAGCACAAGCAGGGGGAGGGGCAGAGGTAGAGGGAGAAGCAGATTCCCTGCTGAACAGAGGGGCTTAATGCCAAGACCCCTGAGGTCATGACCCGCACCAGCTGCTTAACGACTGAACCATCCATGCATCGCTCTTTGATTTTTTTTTATTTGGCTTAGAGATGTTTTTTAAAGATTTTATTTATTTATTTGACGGAGAGAGATCACAAGTAGGCAGAGAGGCAGGCAGAGAGAGAGGAGGAAGCAGGCTTCCCGCCGAACAGAGAGCCTGATGTGGGCCTCCATCCCAGGACCCTGAGATCATGATCTGAGCAGAAGGCAGAGGCTTAACCCACTGAGCCACCCAGGTGCCCCACTATTTGATTCTTTCTTGAGTTTCCATCTCTCTGCGGAATTTTTGATCTCGTATATTATCTGCCTTTTCCATTAGAGCTTTTAACATATTCATCATAGTTATTTTAAGTTTTCTCTGGAATGGTTCCTTTATGTGCGTGTAGTTTATTGATCTAGTTATCTCTGGAGTTTTTGTGGGTTTTTTTTTTTAATTTTTTCTGGCTTTTTATATGCCTCGTAATATTTTGTTGAAGATAGACAACTTGTGTAGGGCAGTAGAGATTGAGTTCAATAGGTGCTTTTAGTCCATGGAAAGGGGCTTGCCTTTCCCTCTGATAGGACTTGTGTGTAGGAAGGGTCTTTACTGCAGTGGTGGCATGGAGGTCAGAATGGGCAGGTCTGGGGCTGGCTGTGGCTATCTTCCATGCACCCCAGCCTATGAAGACAATAGCTGTCTTGTGTCTAGAGTGGAGCTGATTTTCCAAAGGGCTCTTCTTTTTTTTTTACTTTGTTTTTTTATTATTGACATATACTGTGTCATTTGTTTTGGTGCACAGGTCTGGGGTCCATCAGCCTTACACAGTTCACAGCCTTCACTCTCTCCAATGTCTGTCACCCAGCGACCCCATCCGTCCCACCCACCTCCTTTCCAACAACCCTCAGTTTGTTTCCTGAGATTGAGTCTCTTATAGTTTGTCTCCCTCTCCACTTTCGCCTTGTTTCATTTTTCCCTCCCTTCCCTTATGATCGTCTGCCTTGTTTCTCAGATTCCTCATGTCAGATCATATGAGCGTTGTCTTTCTCTGATTGAGTTATTTCGTTCAGCATAATACACTCCAGTTCCATCCGTGTCATTGCAAATGGCAATATTTCTTTTTTTGTTGGCTGCATAATATTCTATGGTATATATATACCACATCTTCTTTATCCATTCATCTGACGGACAGCTAGGCTTTTTCCATAGTTTGACGGTTGTGGACATTGCTGCTATAATCATTGGGGTGCAGGTGCCCCTTCGGATCACTGCATCTCTGTCTTTGGGGTAAATCCCCAGTAGTGCAATTGCTGGGTTGTAGGCTAGCTCTATTTTTAACTTTTTGAGGAACCTCCATACTGTCTTCCACAGTGGCTGCACGAGCTTGCGTTCCCACTGACAGTGTAGGAGGGCTCCCCTTTCTCTGCAGCCTTGCCGACACCTGTCAATTTCCCCAAAGGGCTCTTCTTCTTCTTTTTTTTTTTTTTTTAATTTTATTTATTCAACAGAGAGAGAGATCACAAGTAGGCAGAGAGGCAGGCAGAGAGAGAGGAGGAAGCAGGCTCCCTGCTGAGCAGAGAGCCCGATGCGGGCCTCGATCCCAGGACCCTGAGATCATGACCTGAGCCGAAGGCAGAGGCTTTAACCCACTGAGCCACCCAGGTGCCGTCCAAAGGGCTCTTCTTAATGTCTGCTCTGTCGTCTGCTTTAGATCTTCCCTTTGGACCACTCTTCGGGAGTCTCTGCCTTGCAGCTAGCTGTCTTAATGTGTGTGGCCTTCACAACTCCAGCTGAAGTTGTGGGTCCACTGCAGGGGGTTTTCACCAGTGCCCTAAAGGCGCCCAGTGTGCTCTGATTGGAGGCAGTTGGCTGGAAAGCTGGGGGCAAGCTAACTACAAGCTGGGCAATTGAGGCAGTTCATTTGAGGAGTATATTTGGCTTCTCTGCTGGGTCCTACTTTGGAAGTGTGGAAAAAGTGTGGAAACTCAGAGTCATCAACCAAATCCTAAATGTTTTGGGCTGGCCGCTGCAGAGGTGGTGGGTAGAGCTCTGTTGTCATATACGGCCTAGCCATTGTCTGTATATTTAGTCTCTTAGATATATCATCATGAGGCATGTGGTGTCGCTTTGCCCTGACATTGGTGACATTAGCTCTGATCCCCAGATTAAGGTTGTACCTGCCAGATTTCTGTACTACAAAGTTCTAGTTTTTCTCTGTTTTGAAATGAATAAATAATGTGTGAGGCGATCCTTTGAGGCCATGTAAAATTCATGTTCTTCATCAAACTTCTACCTGCTGATGCTGGTGTATACTGGCAATTTTCTAACTCTGTCATCCCCTCCATATTTACTAGTTGGCATTCTTTTGTAAGGAGGAACATTTCCTTCTCCTCCATTTATTAATCTCTTTATTTGTATTAGAATGCCCTCTTGGGTTTTATTTTATAAGGTGGGCTGTAAGTCATGAGTACCATTATTTATTTTTATGCTTAATTTGACCCATTTATGCTGGCATTTTATTATGTTTTATTTATTTATTTATTTACTCTTTCTAAAATTGACATTTTTATTGATATGTCCTATATATAGGTTCAGATGCATTTAAAGGAAATAAGACAGATCCCTTAATACATTTTGCCTAATTTCCCCAAATGGGAGCATTTTGCAAAACTATAGTATAATATCACAGCCAGGATATTGACTTGGACACAATCCGCTGATCTTATTTAGCTATCTTCAGTTTCACTTGTATTCATTCGTGTGTGTGTGTGTGTGTGTGTATGTGTATGTGTGTGTGAGAGAGAGAGAGGGAGGGAGATATTTATAGAATTGTATTATTTGTAGGTTCTTGTAACACAGTCAAGATATGAGTAGTTCCAGCCCCATAAAGATCCCCCCTGTTACTCCTTTATAACCACACCCACTTGTACCCGCTATCTGTAGTGGAAGAATTCTCCAGTGAAACCACTTGGGCCCAAGATTTCTTTTGGGGGTAGTTCTTAAATTACAAACTCAGGTTCTTTGATGGTTGTAGAATTATTCAGATTGTCTCTTTCACATTGAGTGAATTTTTGATAAGTTTCTGATTTTCAAAGAATTGACCCATTTCTTGTAAGTTTATGGGCATTGAGTGGTTCATAGTGTTCTCTTATTAACGTTACAGTTGCAGGATTTATAGTGGTGTCCCCTATTTCATTCCTGCCATTGGTGATTTGTGTTTCTCCCATTTTGATTTTGCTAGAGGTTTATCAGTTTTGTTGATTTTTCTTGAGAACCAGCTTTTTCTGTCGTTGATTTCTCTCTGTTTTCAATTTCACTGATTATCGCTCTTTATTCTTTCCTTCTGTTTGCTTTCTTTTTCTAGTTCATCTTGTACTTTCTGGACTCGGCCTTTTCCCAAAGAGCCTTGGAGGACCTGGCCACTAGTTATACTCATGGCTTTTACGCCCTTTGAGTGGACAGAGCCGAGACTGGTGTGTGTGCCTGCATGTGTGTGTGTGTCTGTGTGTGAATATCTTGGATATAGATTTTTGATACTAATTTACTTGTTTTAATAATTATAGATCTATTCAAGCTTTCTGGGTTTTTGTCAGCTTGATAAGTCTTATTTATTTAGGGCATTGCCTGTGTGTCTAAATTTTCTGCTTCATTCTCATACAATTCTCTTAGCATTCTCTTCTGATTCTTGAAGCATTCATGTATAGCCTTATGACCTTTTGATTCCTAATATTATTTATAATTTCTTCTTTCTTGATTAGTCTTCCTGAAGATATGGCTCTTTGATTCATCTTTGTGAATAATTTGGGTAGTAATTGATTCTCACTGTTCTGTATCTGTTTTCTGTGCCATTAATTTCTACTGTCAGTTTCCATCCTTTTACTCTCATTAGGTTTACCCTTTTCTTTTTCCACCTTCTAGAGTTAGACCCCTACCTCCTTAATTTTTAGTTTCTTCTAATATAAGGCAAACAACAAAGTACTCAGATCTCAAGTGCAAGTTTGTGAAATTGTACACATATGTAACAGCTTCCCAAATCAAGATGTAGACTATTTCCAGTCCTCCAAAAGATGCCTGCTCTCCTTTTGTAGTTGGTGTATTTCCCCATTCTAGGAAATCATTCTTATCATAGGTTAATCATAGATCATATACTGTATTTACTAATAGTCTCTATAATTTAATTTAGTGGCTTATATGTCCTGTGGTCAGATAACATGATATTTATGTTCTATTGTTGTAAGGATCTTTGTTACTATTCCATATGCGTTTAAACTTTTAGCCATAAGATTTTTCATGCATTTATTAGCTCCGGCTTATTGATGGCACTGTTCAAGTCTGTTTTGACTGCATGGTATATCAGTTGTTGAAACATGTGTTTTAATCTCTTAGTGTGGATGTCGAGTCATCCATTTTTCCCTGATAATTACCTACTTTTAGCTTTATGTATCTTGAGATCATGCTATTGGGGGCATAAGTACTCATAATTATTACAGCTTCCTGAATTGCACCTTTTTATTATAATGTAGTAATCCCATCTTATCCATACTGATTTTTGTTGGTTTTGTTTAAAATCTTACTTCTTTTCCGGTGGTAGGTGCAAACGGTGTTACGAGAAGAGGCTTAGTAGTTGGGTTCCACGTCAGGAAAGGGGTGTATAGAGCACCCACCTCACCATGTTGTGGGAGAGCTCAGTCAACACATGTGCAGTGCAAAGAACAGTCGCTGGCATTTAGAAAGCCCTCAACATATATGAACTATTTTCATTATTTTCTTTCATTATTATTACATAATATTTTGGTGCTAGCTTCCTTTCAATATGCCTTTTGTACTCTTTTAATTCAGTCTTCAAATTGATTTTGGCACCTTTTTCTGTGCTGTGTACCCAGGATTTTTCTTCTTTTTTATCCTTTCCAGACTTACATGCGATTAATCAACTTTTCTCTCATCTCTTTTTTTCCTATACTGGTTCAGAAATTCTGTTATATATGCCTATCATGTTAGTGGTTACCCTTACATTTTTAAAGGGCATAATGGATTTGCTTTTTTTTAATCTAAAGGCAGTTAGTGTCTCTAACTTCCTTCTGGTTAATACAAAGACCCTATATTGTGAGGCCAGTCTAAGATCTGAATGTTTACAGAATTTGCTGCTCAGTGAGGAATTTTTTTCTCCCTAATGGAGCCTATAATTTCCAGTGGGCTAGTGCCTCTTCATGTTCACTGATCCATGTGAGGGAATTCTAGACTGCATAGGGGCCTAATTTCTACTTCCATCTGAACTACCTCTTAAGAAGGCTTAAGAAGGGACATGGGGAGAAAGATTAAAACCAGCCGTTATCTTACAGTTCTGCAGAGCCCATAACCTGCGTCTTCAGTTTGGGTGTGCCTCCCTTCCCTGGGTGATGAGCTCGCGAGGGGCCTCACAGGCTGCCGAGAACAAGTGTGCTTTTGAATGAATTCTTTTATGGTATTTACAGTCCAAAACTCACCGTCAGCTGGAACTGGAAAGCAGAGGAGGGCACAGAAAACAGATACAGAACAGTGAGAATCAATCACTACCCTCAATTCTTGGAAGGACCACTTCCTGCCACACTTCCCTGTGCACCTAAAAATAAAAAGTTAAAAAAAAAAAACTAAAAACCCCACTCTCTATTGCTTTAGCTCCGGTTGCCCCCCAGCTTCTGACTTACATGTACTTGTCCATTATTTTACTTTTACTTTGTTTTTTTTATACTGAAATGAATCACTTGTTGTTTTATGAAGTTAGCATTTATGTACCTTTCCTCCTGTGTTCATCAGTTTCTTTATTATTCCTTCTTGCATCCCACTTCTTTCTGGGTTCAGCTTCTTATTTCTCAGATACATTCTTCAGGAGCTCTTTGAGATGAGGTTGTGTTGTTAGTGATACGCTCTTTTAGTCTCTGAACGAAAAGTCTCTATTTTTTTGCCCCTAATCCTGAATGTTCGTTTAGCAGGGTCTAGATCTGTTGGTTAACGGTTACTTTTTCTCAAGACTGGGAAGATGGCATTTTATTGTTTCTGCCTGTACCTTGCTATGAACTGTCATATGCCTTTCCTTGGTTAGGTGTATTATAAATTTTAAAACTTCTTATCTTCCTGCTCCACAAGCAGGCCACGAGCACCCCGCCTGGGTGGCCAGGTGCCCCAGTGTGGTAAGATCGGCCTCTGCTGTGATTATCCTTCTCGCCCTCCCCTGACTGTGATGGCCAAGTGCTCCAGTGAAATCCTCCCTGACCCCCAATAAAGAGCATCCTGTGGCTCTTCACTCCTTCTCTGCTCCCTCCCCACTTCATTGAGTGGCACCCTTGGTGTTCTTCCCGCGTGATCCCTCCTTGGCATGCAATGACTCTGTTGGTCCATGACCTATGAGTATAATGCACTTCGTTTTCCCCTGCCTCCCCTGTGCCCCCCTTGTGGCCACACCTGACTGATTATGCCTAGAAGTACACAGAACAGTAGGTAATCTTCCTCTTTTGTCGCTTTTGAGTTTCTCTTCCTTGATATGCTGAGGTTTCATCACATTGTTTCTAGTTACTAATTTATTTTTATTAGTCTTTTTAGGACCCCTGGGGATTTATGTGTTTTATTAATAGGGATATCTCAGCCATCTCTCTCTCTCTTTTTTTAACAGCTTTATTAAGATATAATTCACATACTTTACAATTCACCCATTTAAAGTGCACCATTCATTCTTTTTAGTATATTCACAGGTTAGGGGTAACTATTAGCATGTACATGTACATATACGTTTTGTGATATACATTTTATTAAAATTAGCTTCAGATTGTTACAAGGTTCATTTCAGTGATATGTGGAATTTCACCTCTTATAACCTTGTTCCCTTTCCTTTCCTCGGTATTATTATTATAAACATTAAGTCTGTTAGTGTTACAAAGGTTCATTTCAGTGATATGTGGAATTTCACCTCTTATAACCCTGTTCCCTTTCCTTTCCTCGGTATTATTAGTATACACATTAAGTCTGTTAGTGTTACAAATAAACAAAACGTTAATTACCACGTCCAGTCATTTCCTTAGCCTAGAACAGCTTTGCTTCCACACACCTCCTTTGGACTGTTATTAGCAAACATGTTCGTTACATTTGTATATGTTAGAGGCCCATTGCTGTGTTATAAACACAGTATGTTTGGGGTTTTTTTTAATATTTTATTTATTTATTTGGCAGAGAGAGAGCAGAAGTATGCAGAGCGGCAGGCAGAGGGAGAGGGAGAAGCAGGCTCCCCACCCAGAAGGGAGCCTGATGCAGGGGCTCGATCCCAGGACATGGGATCATGACCTAAGCCAAAAGCAGCTCCTTAACTGACTGAGCCACCCAGGTACCCCATAAACACAGTATCTTTTTCCCCCCCATAATCCAGCTACCCTATCCCTCCCCCACCACCCCAGGCAACCCTCAGTTTGTTTCCTGAGATTAATGGTCTCGCTCTCTTTTTTTTTTTTTTTTAAGATTTTATTTATTTATTTGACAGAAAGATCACTAGTAGACAGAGAGAGGAGGAAGCAGGCTCCCTGCTGAGCAGAGAGCCCGATATGGGCCTTGATCCCAGGACCCTGAGATCATGACCTGAGCCGAAGGCAGAGGCTTTAACCCACTGAGCCACCCAGGTGCCCAAGATTAAGGGTCTCTTATGTAAACACAGTATCTTATACAATTGCCTTTTCAATCAGTTAAAAGAAAAAAAGTACTCATTTGTATTGTCTTTCATAATTACATAATTATCTTTTCTTTTCTTTTTTTTTTTTTTAAAGCTTTTATTTATTTGACAGAGAGAAACACAGCCAGAGAGGGAACACAAGCAGGGGGAGTGAGAGAGGGAGAAGCAGGCTTCCCACTGAGCAGGG
>PITA01009122.1:0-14573 GCA_004023965.1 Spilogale gracilis | reverse complement strand
CCACATCGGACTCCCTGCTCGGTGGGAAGCCTGCTTCTCCCTCTCTCACTCCCCCTGCTTGTGTTCCCTCTCTCGCTGTGTTTCTCGCTATCAAATAAATAAAATCTTTAAAAAAAAAAAAAAAGGAACTTCCTTTGGGATGGAGCACCTAGGTGGCTCAGTCAGTTAAGCATCCGAGTCTTGATTTCCGCTCAGGTCATGATCTCAGGGTTGTGAGATAGAGCCCTGTGTTGGGACTCTGTGTCAGGCTCCGCACTGTGTGTGGAACCTGCTTAGGAGTCTCTCTTTCCTTCTCTCTGCCCCTCTCTCCCCTTATGCTCACTGTCTCTCCTCCCTCTTAAAAAAAAAAAAAGGAGGGGTACCTGGGTGGCTCAGTTGGTTAAGCGACTGCTTTCAGCTCAGGTCATGATCTTGGAGACCCGGGATCGAGCCCCACATCGGGCTTTCCGCTCGGCGGGAGGCCTGCTTCTCCCTCTCTCAGTCCCTCTGCTTGTGTTCCCTCTCTGGCTGTGTTTCTCTCTGTCAAATAAATAAATAAAATCTTAAAAAAAAAAAAAAAAAGGAAAGAACTTCCTTTGCTATTTCTTACAAGGCATGTGTAAATGCAACAAATTCTCTCAGGTCTTGTCTGTTGGAAATGTCTTTATTTTGCCTTCAGGTTTGAAAGCTAGGTTTGCTGGATATAAGATGCTTGGCTGACATTTTTTTAATTTGAGCATATTGAGTATGTTATCCCACTGCCTTCTCACCTCTGTTTTGTTTTGTTTTGTTTTGTTTTCTGAGAAGTCAGCGGTTCTCTTACCCCCATAAGACGAAGTAACAAGTCATTTCTGGATTGCTGTTTTTAAGGTTTTCACTTTTTCTTCAGTGTTAGCACTTTTACTATGATGTGTGTGTCTGATATGTTTAGGCTGTTTGCATTTATCCAACTTGGATTTTGTTATGCTTCCTACACATATAGGTTTTGTTTTTCAATGAATTTGGGAAGTTTTCAGCTGTTATTTCTTCAGATACTTTTTTTTCTTCTCCTTCAACTCTCTTCTCCTTCTGTTACTTCCATTTTATGTATGATGGTGCAGTCGATGGTACCCCACATTTCTAAGGGCTGCTCATCTTTCTTCATTCTTTTTCTCTCTCTTCTAGCAGAGAACGGTTTTATGTGAGTTTCTTGCCCTGCAAATTCCTGACCACATGAGCTATGTAGATTTGACTCCAGTATTTTTCTTTTTTTTTTTTTAAGATTTATTTATTGGACAGAGAGAGAAACAGCGAGAGAGGGAACACAAGCAGGCTTCCCGCTGAGCAGGGAGCCCGATGCAGGGCGCAATCCCAGGATGCTGGGATCATGACCTGAGCTGAAGGTGGATGCTTAATGACTGAGCCCCCCAGGCGCTCCTGACCCCACTCTTAAGTAAGACTCAGATCCATGGTTGTAGGATTTCTGGTGAGTTTTTTTTTTAGATATCTCTACTCCATTTGGAGACTGAAACAGACTTCTCATGTCCCTCTGCCCCTGCCTCATCCCTTGTCCCTTCCCCAGGCATCTGTTGTGTCTAGGGCTGGCTTAAGGCTCTGAGTTTTCAGCTCCCTCTTGTCTCAGGCCATGACCATTTCTCTTCCTCTAGTCCCACCTCAGCTCTGTGCATTACTGTGTGTTTCTCGGGACTGGTGGACTATTTTTTCAAGCAGAGCCAGCAGCTTCTTGGGAGAATCACTGGAGAATTACTGGCCCACAAGCACAGTATTCTCAAATGTGTTGTAAAATGGTTAATATGTATGACAGCTGCACCTTAAACTTGAGGAAATCTCGAAGTAAACTGCTTAGGCAAACCCTTGAAAGCAAACGCTTCTCCATGGGCTTTCCCCGGGAATCTAACACTGTTCTCTCTCCTAGCTGTCTGGGCTCCTGGCCGGGTGTGCCCTGACCAGATGTGCTTTGTCTTCACAGTGAGCTGTAGTGACCGCTCTCAGATAGCCACTGCCTGTGGGTGCGGGCCAGACTTGTACACTTGAGCACTGGGAGGGCTCTCAGGTTGATGTTGCTGACTCCTCGTTGTTATGCCTGCTGCCTGATGATGCATCCATATGTGCACGTATGTGCATGTTGCAGGTCAGACATGTGTTGACATCAAGGACAATGTGGTGGATGAAGGGTTCTACTTCACCCCTAAAGGAGACGACCCATGCCTGAGTTGCACCTGCCATGGTGGGGAGCCCGAGATGTGTGTGGCTGCCCTCTGTGAGAGGCCCCAGGGCTGCCAGCAGTACCGCAAGGACCCCAAGGAATGCTGCAAGTTCATGTGCCTGGACCCAGGTGAGACTGATGGTGGGTCATGAGTAAGTCCCTCTGTTCTGAGCTGGAGCCCAGATGTTCCTTTGCCTTCTCAGTGGTGGGGACTCATGAGAGCTCGTGGCACATGGCATAGCAATGGTGGCAGCATTTGTTTACAGAGCTGTTCGGCCAGCTCTGATGGCCAGCTACTCTTGGGAGCATGTGTGTGTCACATGACCCCGCCTTCTGTAACTGCCACCTCATAGGTTGGTTTGTGTCAGCTCTCAGGTAGGTAACAAGTATTGTACACCAGTGAACTTGAACTTGAATGTGGGTACCTGTTCATGAATCCGCTGTAACTGATGACTTCAAACCTGACTTTTCTCCTCTCAAGTTTATGTCCCCATTTGAGCTCTTTTCTGAGTATGGTGATGTGGAGGATAATGACAGCTTTTATTTGCTTACAGTCATTGATTTTTACTGCTAAAATATTCAGGAAAAGATTAAATATTACCCTCAGTTTAGAGAAAGCACCATTCTAACAGGTGGTGTTTGTGGTTAGACACTATGTAGGCATGTGGTCTCTAGATAGCTCTCTTCCTTTCCTTTACAAAAAAAAAAAAAAAATGAAGAAGAAGAAAAGAAAAGAGCAGGAGGTATGACAGTGGGCATCACACTCTGCACAGCATGCTAGATTATTATTATTTTCCACAGCAGTGCTGTTGGCATCTCTGTGAATTCATGATCTCAAGAGAACTGTAAATCAAAAGCATGAATTTGGTTTTTTATCTTGGCAGTGTGAGAGAGACGTGGACAGGGACTTGTGGCAGTCCCTAAGCTCATGGACCCCATGGAAGAGAAACTTGGGCAGGGCGTGGTGGCCACCTCCATCCTCTAGGGCCCCTGGTAGGAGAGGCTGGTTTGCCTAGCGCTGGTGGGACAGGAACTGGAACTGGGGTGTGAGGGCCACAGCAGCTAGAGCTCTCGTTAAGCAGAGAGTTGTCAGTGTCCCTCATGCCAGGAAGGGCTTCTGGGGGGATGGACAAAGCAGTGTCAGAGGGTGTCTGAGCTTTGGCTGAATGAGACCCTTTGGCACAGGTCCCAGACGTGCAGTCGGCTGTGGAGAGTACAGAGGAGCCTCCCAGGGAGGGTGGAGCTCAGTGAGGGTACACTTGGGCCACCCCATCTCACGGAGTAGATTGTACCTGCTTGTATGAGGTGCATTCCTGTAGGATTTGGACAAGCACCGACTGGGTGCTTCCCAGGTCTCCTGTGTCCTGGCCATATCACTCTGAACCTCCAGCTCACTTCCCTTCCAGAGTTGTCCAGCTCTGGCTTCCACAAACCATATCACCTGCATTTCTCTTTCCATTTCTTAGGGGCCTTACCTCTCCATCTAGGCTTTGTCAGAATGACCAGACCTATATAAGGCCTGTAGGGCCTTCCCAGCCCTGAGGCCTTCTCAGCAGAGCAGGGCTGTCAGGGCATCTGGATGAAACCACCGCTGCTGCAGGCCGTTCGCCTGTGCAGCCAGAGCAGCTTACCCTCAGCAACTCCCTTGCCTCTTGTTTGGCCTTACTTTTGTAGGCTCCTGTCGCTTCCCAGGCTGAGTGTTTTCTCCTGGGAAGTGACTGTATTCCAACAAGGACAGAGACACTGCCACCCAGGCTGGGACGTTGGGAAAGTATCCCCTTCAACAAGGCAAGGATGTCTGTTCTCACCACTCTGTTCAGGGTTATACGGGAGGTCAAGGACAGTGCCAGAAAATGCAAAGATACCCAGACCAGAAGGGGAAAATTAAATCATCTTTTTTTTAGTAGATTGTCTGCTAGAAAATCCCAGAGGACCTACAAGAAAGTTACTAAAACTAATGAGTGTGTTTAGCAAGGTCTCTACATACAAGGCCAATATATTGTTTAAACAAATTCCATTGTTTTTGTATATACTACCTGTGAAGAGTTGGAAATTGAAATCTCTAAGAAAAGTACCATTTACAGTAGCACCAAAAAACATGAAATACTTTGGTATAAACCTTACAAATATATGCACAAACCATAAAATACTGATGAAAGAAATCAAAGGTGTAAAGGAGAGGCATACCATGTTCATGGGTCATAGGACTCAATATCATTAGGCAGTTAATTCCCCCCAAATTGTCAATGGATGCAATGCTGTCCTAACCCTAATTCCAGCAGACTTTTTTTAAAGACACTGACAAGCTGATTCTAAAATTTATATAGAGATCAGTGAAGCACATGACTCCAATCAGTGGAGCACATGACTCTTGATCTCTGGGTTGCAAGTCCGAGTCTGATGTTGGATACAGAGATTACTTAAAAATAAAAAATTTAAAAAAAAAAAACACTTAAAAAACAAAGTAAATAAAACTTATGTAGAAAGGCAAAGGAATTAGAATAACTAAAATGATTTTTGAAAAGAAAAATGTTGGAGGATTCGTGGTACCTGACTTAAAACTTTACTGTATGGCCATAGTAATCAAAACAGTGTGATATTATCAAAAGAAGAGACACATAGGTCACTGGCACAGAATAGTCTAGAAATGGTCCCACACTTATATGGTCAGCTAATATTTGACAAGAGTACAATGGCAATTAACTGGAGAAAGGATATCTTTGAACAGGTGGTGCTGGGAATATATGTAGGGCGCCTGGGTGGCTCAGTTGGTTAAACAACTGCTTTCAGCTCAGATCATGATCCAGGAGTCCTGGGTTCCACATTGGGCTCCCTGCTCGGTGGGAGATCTGCTTCTCCCCCTGGCCTCTCCTCTCTCATGCTCTCTTTCTCATTCTCTCGCTTTCAAATAAATAAATTTTAAAAGAATATTCAAAATATTTATATATACACACACATAACCTTTAACTACACATCTTACTATGTATAAAAATTACTCAAAATGGCCGTAGACCTAACTGTAAACCTCACATTGTAAAACTTCTAGAAGAAAAATATATGCTCTAAAAAAATAAAGTCTGTTAAAAGAAAATAGAAAACATAGAAAAATTTTTGTGACTTTGGCATAGGCAACATTTATAGCTGACCAGTCATGATGTGAGTCTCCAGGGACCCAAGAGCTGCCTTCTACCTCCTAGGATAGTGCTGTCTTCTTTGTGTCTGATTGCAGGTGGCTTTCTTCTAGGAGATGCTTCCTCCTTCCTGGTAATCACCATGGAGGGATGGTCAAGGACCTTGACTGTGTCCTTGGGCTTATTTCGGAAGTGATTAGTAAGAGTCATTGCAAAGGACTGCTGCTTAGGTTCCCCCTTGGGATCTCTGAGCTGGCCACCAATTAACAGACATGTCAGCAGCCCCCTGCGCTGACAGACCTCCTCCCACAGACAGAGACCAAATGTTCCCTTGAGACTGGAAGAGGATCAGAGGCACCGAAAAAGCAACTAATTGGTGAGAGGATGTATCCTTTCCACATGTTTACTTCCCAAGCGTTGTCAGCAGTAAGTGCAGCTTTGAGGGAAGCTCTCCGGCCCTGCGGGAGGAGGCCAGGAGGGAGCTCAGACCACCTGCATCGGTCTGGAGCAGGCCGGGCAGCAGAAGCGGAGAAGGGCTCTGGGAGCATGGCCTCTCGCATGGAGCCCATGTCGGCCATGAAGTGTCTCCTCGGGGCTGGCGGTCAGGGACCTGCCCGCACGGCCGGCACAGAGTTGGAAGTTGACAGTCCTTGGCCCTTCCACCCACGTGGAGCCCTGCTTCCAGTGGCCACAGGTCACTCTGCCCTCACCGAGGCCTCTGTGGGATTCCTGGGACCACTTCCTGGTTCTGTTATTCTGTGACTTGGCACGAGTGGCTCATCTCACCTCGGTGAGAGCCCCTGGAGATGTCTGTCCCACCGTGGGCGCTCAGCCGGTGCGAATTCTCTTTGCTCACGTGTCCTCCCGTGGTCACCATGTGTGCTCCCCCCACAGCAAGCACCTGACGAGCCCTGGTGGGCAGCAGGACAAGGCAGGCTGCCTCCTCGTGGGCACAGTCCACATTTGGGGCTCAGCACTGGTGTGGGCCCTTCCTGTGCTCGTCAGGATGCTGAGTGGCACCCCGGGCCCCCGCCCTCCGGGCAGCGTTGTGGACCAAGAGTATCTCCAGACAAATGTTCCCTGGGAGTTACAGAGTTGCCCAGGTCAGTTGGGGACCCGCCCGCATTCCTGGTCTAGGGTCCAGCAGCTTGGTCACATGCGATTTTGTACTGTGTGGTTGGGGGCACAGGGACCCATCACAGACCTTCTCAGGCAGAAGGGGCTCATCGAATGGAATTTGGTGCTAGGCTGAAAGGTAAAATGTTTTTCCTCGCCCACGGTTTGCTTCTCTGCTTCAGTGTTAGCACAGTATTCATGACTTTGAGCTGTTTCCTTTCTGCCATCTCTCCCAAGATCGTCAAGTGCAAGGAGTCAGGAAGCAAGTTGCCTTTTCCCCATACCTGCCTGGTGGCGAAAGGCTGTGGCCTTCCCATAATAGCACTAAGCACCTAGGGACGGTCAGGGTCTCCTCTTCTGAGAACAGCTGGTTTCCTTCCTCTCCCTGAAACAGATGGCAACAGCCTCTTCGACTCCATGGCCAGTGGGATGCGTCTGATCGTTAGCTGCATCTCCTCCTTCCTCATCCTGTCGCTGCTGCTTTTCATGGTCCACCGGCTTCGCCAGAGGCGGCGGGAGCGCATCGAGTCCCTGATCGGAGCCAACTGTGAGTGCACCCGGCCCTGCCTGTGACAGCCACGGTGGAGGCCCCTTTCCAGGCTGTCCCTCCTTTGGGGTTGGAGGGCACAGGAAGCAGGAAGGGACAAGGAGGAAGGACAGGCTGTTGATGGGGATGCCCCAGCTTGTACCTGTCCCACCCACTCACCTGCTCCTGAGCACACATCTGGGGAGCTGGAGGAACTGTCCTGGGGATCTGAAATCAGGCCCTGGGTGTGTAGAGGGAGGGACGCACTATCAATGCCAGCTGCCTGCAGGCTCCCCGGCCCTCCAGGCCTTGAAGCAGGAGCTGCAGCTGCCACTGTGTGTTCAGATCGGTGATGTTACCTTTTCCAGCAGCCGAGACGGTGAATGGGCCACGTGCGGGGCACCATGGGGGTAGAGCAGCAGACACCTGAGCTGTTAGGTCGTTTAGGGTGTGACTTGCCCTCCTCAGCCCAAGTTCTCTGCCCTGAGAGGCCTGCGCCCTCAGTAGAGCTGGAATCGCTCCTTGTCTCAGCAAGCAAGCCAGGCGTCCCAGTGCCCCGTCCTGCAGTCCATGAGGGGAGTGGTGGGATGATTGCAGACCCCGAGGGCTCGAGGGCTCTGAGTCACGGGGGCAGGAATGCTGCAGGGCCGTGCCAGCTGCAGTCGGGGGCCTCACGGCCCTAAGAGCCAGCACAGTCCTTCCCCAGACTCGCAGTTCTCATCAGGCCAGCTACAGAGACCCTCAGCCGGAGGGGTACGGTGGCAGCTAGGCAGCAGAAGTGGCAGGAAGCAGTGAGGGGTTGCACATGGCTGAGGGATGAGTGAAGGAGGGTCTGGGTGGGCAGCTGGGCACAGGAGTTTGACAGTCGGGAGCCCGACCTTGGGGATGGCAGGTCCAGCCTTGGGAAGGGGTGGGTGACTCGGGCTGAGCCGCGTGTCTTCAAGTGACATGACTCTGCTGCTGTCTCTCCCCACGGTTGCCCAGTGCACCACTTCAACCTCGGCCGGAGGATCCCCGGCTTTGATTACGGCCCTGACGGGTTCGGCACTGGCCTCACGCCACTACACCTTTCTGATGATGGGGAAGGCGGCACGTTCCATTTCCACGACCCTCCACCCCCCTACACCGCGTACAAGTACCCAGACATGGACCAGCCTGATGATCCGCCCCCACCCTACGAGGCCTCCATCAACCCCGACAGCGTGTTCTACGACCCCACAGGTGCCTCCCCAGTCCACGGGACCCTGAGCCTCTACTTCCTCCTGGCCTTCTGCTTTCCCCTTGGGTTTCCCTTTAAGGGAGAAGGAAGCACGATCTATGAGTAGGCAGGCTCCTCCCAGGGTTGCCCATGCAGATGACCTCTGGCACAGTCACACTGCCTTCCTCCTGTGAATACCCCTTAGCAAGCGGCCCTTGGCACACACCCAGCTGGGCTCTGGAGAGCTGGGGCGCCAGGTGCTGGTGGGTATGGGGACAGGGCGGTCCCAGAGCCAGCTGCTCGGCCGTAAAGATGCATGTGTACTGTGGTGAGCTCAAGAGACACCGTCATGGCGTTCCCTCCTGTCTGGAAGCAGTTCTGTGGACAAAGCAGTGGTTCTGTGATGTTGGCCCGATGACTCGGATCTGTTGTCCCTCTGCTACCCTGGAAGCTCGTTCGCCACAGGGCCGTGTAGCACAGACGGCACGCTGGCTTCCTCAGCCACTGCCTGGCTTGTCCCTGTGCCCGGTGTGCAGCTCAGGTGTCCCATCCCATTTGCCGGTGTGTAAACACCGTCTGACGCACACGACCCCTGCGGTACACCAGCAGGCGGCGCCCTGCTCCGAGGTGGCCACTTCCCTGCGCACCCATGTGCTGCCGCAGAACGGGTGTCCTGAGGCCAGCGTGCTGGGCTCACTAGGACCGCTCCTCTGCGGTCTCTGGGCAGGGCCTCGGTTTGACCCTGGCACACCCGGACTGTCCGTCTGCTGTCAGGCGAGTCAGCGTAGAACGGGCTTCCTGCTGGGGCTGCTGCTGGGGGACAGCAGGTCCCAGACACCTGCACAGAGCCTCCCCAGGGGAGGGTAACAGGAATGCCGGGGCTGGGGGAAGCCAACCAGCGAGAGGGGGCACGCTGGGCCCCCAGGCCCCGAGCCTTTGGAGAGAGCCTGGCTAATAGGGAGCAAGCACAGTGAAGGGAGCGGGCTGCCGGAGAACTTCCCGCAAACCAGGGATTTGTGCAGACCCCATGAGGTTTGCCGAGCTGCCCGCTCTGGCCCTTCTCCTGCATGCTCATGCCGGCCACAGCCTGGCCGCCGCCAGCCCAGTAACTCCCGCACGCAGCACGTGAGCCCTGCTTTGACTCCCACCAAGTCCGAGAGGGTTTCCCTTCTCCTCTGACTTGGTCCTGCTGACGGCCAAAGCGTGTCCCCCACACACACACACCGCACGCCATGGCTTGCTCATAACCAGTAGCCCTGCACCTGGCCCCTTGGCAAGTGGCAAAGGTGAGGAGGGGTGGTGACGGGAGTGGCATTCCCTAGTTCTCTCCAGCCCACCCCCTTCCCCTGTGCCAGACCCCCCGTCCTGCTGACACCCTTCTGTCTCCCTGCAGACGACGATGCCTTTGAGCCAGCCGCAGCCAGGCTGCCAACCCCAGGGGATGATGGTGGTGAGGGTGCGTCCCCGCGGTGCCTGGAGCACCCCCTGCCCACCGCCGGGCCCTCTCTGGCAGACCTGGAAGACTCGGCCGACAGCAGCAGTGCCCTGCTTGTGCCCCCTGACCCTGGCCAGAGCGGGAGCACCCCAGCCATGGAGCCACTGCCGGGGGGTGGCCGGCATAGCCGCAGTGCCCTCAGTACTGTGGTGTAGAGGATGGCTTCAGCCCACAGCCCCGACGGGCAGAGAGCACCTTTTGCTGTCAAGGAAACCCTGATCCCTGTGGGAGACTCACAGGCCCCCGAGTGAGCCCAGACCCCGCTGCACGGCCGCACACCCACCGGTGGCGTGCATGTGCAACACAGACTGCACTGGCCTCCCCCGGGAGCAGACACCTGCACCATCTCCTGGAGGGCACCAGAAACACAGCTGTTGATCCCCGTCTGTTTCTTTTCACACGGCAGAAGACTGCGGAGTTTGTTCAGACCACGCGTTTTAAGAAGTAGGGAACAAAGATGGCGCCGTGGGCACGGTCAGGGGCAGGTCACACCCGGCTCTGGGGGCTTGCTCGCCGCCCCGGCTGCCCGGAGGCGGGAGGGGCGCTCCCGGGCCTCGCCGTGTTTGTAGGCTGTCAGTATTGTCTGGGCACCTGGTCTGCCTCAGGGTAGACGGTTGTGACGGTGACTGCAGAGACTACTCTGAGGATCCCCCCACCCCAGCTCTGAACATGACGGGTGAGCCTGCCCCGGGCTGGTGCCCGAGGCCCTGAGGAAAGGGGGTCTTGGAAGGAGGTTGAACTCTCCACTCTGTCTTTCCAGCTGGGCTCTGCAAAGCCCGGTTCTGTGCCAGGAGGCCCTGGCCCCTCCTGCCATTTTTCTCCCCAGCATTGCTGTGCATGGCACCCCCAGGAGGCAGCCCTGGAGTTGGGCCAAGGCCTTAGCCACGCATGAGTGTTCTGGCCCCGGATCCTCTGTTGGGGGTTGGGGCTAAGCCGACTCCTGTCTGCTGGCCTCTGGAGCCCCCTCTCCTGTTGAGTTTGCCCCTGGGCCTGGCCTGCCCCCCACTGCATCTTGTTAGTGCCATAAAGGGGAGGGGTGGCCGAAGTGAGCGCCCTGGGCGGTGCCCATCTCCTGAAAGTGCGCTTGCACACACTGTCACCACTGTGGCCAAGTGCCCAGTGGCCGCATGCCACCTTCCTGTGCTCCTCAGCAGCTTGGGGTACGGGGTGCCCTGCCCAGGGACCTTTGGACCAAGGGACCCTGTTGCCTACTCCCGGGCAACAGTCTCGTCTCCCGACATGGGGCTTTTATCATTTCTGAGGTTTGGAGATTAAGCGGGTTCTGTGCGATTTTTAGCACATCCATATCTTTTCTACGTTGAATGTCTGGATCTTTTTTTGTGTGTGTGCGCGTGTCTGTGTGTGTGTACATATGTGTCCCAAGTTTTGCAGGTGGTGGCCAGACACCGGAGCTCGGGAACGGGGCTGTGGTTCCCCCGGCCTTGCATGACATCTGGGCCAGCCCTGAGGCCCGGTCAGGTCTGCCCCTCCGCCCCGTGGCTGAGGGCATGGAGCCCTGTGCCTGCTTCCCTGTGCCGCCTTTCCAGAGGAACATGCAGCAAGGGTTGACTAGAAGTGGGTGCTTCTGTGGTGCTTTGTGGGGACAGACCTCGGGGGCACGTTCTCCCACTCTCCCATTGGAAAACCGTTGTGTTCTTCCAGGGTAGAAGGAGATTTTTGGCCCATAGAACTGTCATCCCCCGAGCCAGCCCGAGGTGTGAAGTCTGAACTGCCAGTCCAGGCTCACAGGACTTGGAGTGCTGGAGGCAGACCTCGGTGGGCTGCAAGCCTGAGCTCCCCTTGCCAAAGGGCTGCTACTGCGAGAACAGCGTCCTGGCCCACGTGGCCCTCACTGGCTGCTGAGGACAAAGCAGGAAGCGTGTTGTGCCTCCGGCCTGCTGGGCTCGGGGCAGCGGAGGGCTAGAGAGCAGCCCCGGGCCTCAGTGGTGCCAGGTGAGTCCTGAGCGTGTCTGCTTTGGAGTGACCACCCCAGCGGAGCACAGAGAGGCCTAACCTCTACAGCTGAGCGTCCTCCCCAGCTCCCATGTCCCCGGCCCATGCCTCGGAACCATATGGAGGGGACAGGGCAGTTGGCACGAGATGTGTGGGGCTCGGACACTCCCTGTGGGCACTGAAGAACTGCTGGGCCAATGAGGCACGCAGGAGGCATGGAGGAGGGCGTGACCTGAAATGGCGCGCCTGCTTCTGGACTGGCCACAGGGCTCTGTCCTGGCACCAGGGCACCCAGCCCCACTGGCATCCGTGGGCTGGGCAGAAGGCCCGTATGCAGGGCTGCTGTGTGCAGACCCCCGCCTGCTGTGTCTGCAGGAGTTGGTGCCCCGGAGCTGACCTCCGCTAGGGGGAGCCGGTCTTGGCCTGGCTGTCCCCGGCCTCCTGTCCAGTTGCCACCCTTTGTAAGATCTGACTGTGCTCCACGGTCCGATGACGAGGCCAGCCCTAGTAGCTAAGACTCTTGTGCTCCTGTGAGAGACTGGGTCCCCAGAGGTACAGGCCCAGCTCTTGGGAGGGGCCTCCCCCCCCCCCCCCGTCCTGACTTACCTGGTGGAGAAGGAGTCCATACTGTGCATTGTCTTGATGCCTGTTTTTTATGTTTTCCTTTCACTAAGGGTTTTTAGTTTGGGTTTATTTTTGGTTGGGTTGGCACTAATCCTTTTCTTAAGATGCTGTGAGAACCATTTCATCCAAATGCCAAATAAATTTGTGTTCTGGAAGAGGCGTGGTCAATCCTTGGTGTGACCCAAGTGGGGACGGGAGGCTCCAGCCACGCGGGGCTGCCTGACACAATGGCGGTGGTGGGCGGGTGGAGGGGTCAGAGCATCTCTGCAAGCCGGGCCAGGTGCAGGGCTCCAGACTGCCCCTGTTCCTTCTGCTCTCTGACCATGGCCCTTTCAGTAATTTCCCGGTTTGTGATGGAGGAAGAAAAGGGTGCCCAGGGGATGCAGCCTCAGTAGGGTCCTTGGGCTCACCCTCCTAACGCAGCCTCCCTGCAGTTGGCTCCAGGCTGGGCATAGGGGGCCCTGGATGGGTGAGGGGCCAGAGTTAACGAAGGACCAAGGAGTCCCTTGATGGGGATAGGAGCTTTGGCGACAGGTTTCCTCATTCCTGAACACACCTGCTGGGGTAGGAAGGGGTCCTGATTGCCATCAGCTTTGCTGACAGCATCCCTTCGCCCCCGTGGCCCAGTCGTGCTCACGCCCGCAGGCACGCACATGTCCAGACACAGCTCTTTCCAAACTATCGCCTTCCCAGTTACACCAAAGGACAGAGAAATCAGCCCCACTTTCCAGGAGGGTGAATTCAGGGAACTGAGACTCAGGCCACAGCTGGAGGGGGAGTGAGGGCCTCAGGAGCTGCAGCAGAAGCCTGAAGCCCCGCCCCCCCCCCCCCCCCGCCGACCCGGGGGGTGTGAGGCAGAGTGGGAGAGTTGCAGCTTCCCAGATGGAGGGATGACGCCCCAAAGGAAAGCCTTGCCCCAGGTGTGCAGGGCGGGAGGGGGGCAGTGCAACACCTGTACAAGAGAGGCTATGGTCTTGGGGCAGGGAGCAGTCCCGGGCCCACAGCAGGAGGGAAGGACACCCTTCCACCCCAGCCTCAAAAGTCAAGAGCACTGGGATTCAAGGGCCCTCCCCTTTGATCTTCTGCCCTTGCCTGGTGGCCTTGGCATGTCACTCCTGGCCCCCAGCCTCCGTCTCCTCATCTTTTAATGGGCATCGTAGCACCACCCCCATTAATTGATTCTGTTTAAAGCGCTTTGCTCCGGTGAATACCAGCGATTGTGGCTGGCACACAGCCGCAGCCCTGGGGTCAGAGCCTGTGCCTGGCGATCTCAGACCGCTGTCTTCCTTGCCGGTGGCCCTGCCTGGACACCAACCCTCGGACCCTCTCTGCAGTGGCCTGCCAGTGAGCCCACAAGACTTAGCCACGCCCCTAGCCCACCCCACTAACAAACAGCTGCCTTGCCTGCCCCACTGTCCTCTGGCACTTTCCAGTCGGCTGGAGTCTGCGGCTGCTGCACCATGCGGTCTCTGGGCTTTGCGCTCGCCTTCCTCCTCGTGCCGCTGTTGGTGTGTGGGGACTCAAAGGGTGAGCACCTGGACCCTGCCCGTCTGTCTGAGAACCTCCACTCCCTTGTAGCCTCCCCTACTCCCTGTTAAGCCCTGCCACTCCTCCTTTGGGGGAGGAGATACCGGGGTCTGGGACAGAAGAGCAGGCTCTGCGCAGGCCTCCTCTGGCCTGAGCCCTCCCCCCTCATTCTCGGGCCCTGGCTGGGATGGAGCTCGGTGAGGACCCAGATGGCTGTCCCTCATCTCAGCCCCCCGTCCTCTGCTCACAGGCACCTGGTGCTACGACTCCCAGGACCCGAAGTGCGGTGAGGACAAAGTGTCGTGGGGGGCTGTGTGGGATGTCTTCGTTCTGTGGCCACCAGACAGTCTGGTGCTCGTGTGACCCAGAAGCAGCTGTGGCCCCTGCAGGCTTCTGTCTGGAGCCCTGGGTCACAGTGGCGGTCTGTGACCGTCCCCCCGCATGTGTGTCCAGGTCCGTTGCTGCTGTGACCTCCAGCCCTGCCGTGTGTGCCAAGCCGTTCGTATTGGTGGGGCCTATAAGCCCGTCAGTGTGGCCAGCCCGCGTGTGAGCAGGGGGCACAGGTGCCCAGCGCGGGTGTGGGACCACTGTGCCAGGAGACCGTTCCACCCCCGTTCCCTGTGGGGCAGTCTCCCCGCAAGTGACTGTGTGTCAGAGTATGGCCCAGACCAGGTGGGGCCCCCTGTGTGAGCGTTACAAACATTGTGGTCTGGCTGGGTCGGCGTGCGTGCGGCCGTTGCGACCTGTCTAGGTGTGTGGGGGCGCGGATGAGCTTCCTGAGGCCGGGCGATTCTCCGTGTGTGTGTGTGTGTGTGTGT
>PITA01009121.1:42385-80685 GCA_004023965.1 Spilogale gracilis | reverse complement strand
GAAGGCAGACACTGAACCAACGAGCCACCCAGGAGCCCCAACTCAGTGCATTTGAAGACAAAATGGGGTTTAATTGAAGTACGTATCAGCCATATGACTATTACCAGTAAAACTACGTATGGATTTGTCTGTATGTTACTCATGCTTTGTTCACGACTTACATTGTTCATTTCTTTGGTTGGTTAGTGGTCAATGATTGTGCTATCCTGTCTGGGTGAATTGTCATAAAAATAGAATTAATTTAATTAATTATTTCTTTTTTAGTATTTTATTTATTTATTTGACAGAGAGAGAGAGACAGCAAGAGAGGGAACACAAGCAGGGGGAGTGGGAGAGGGAGAGCCCGGCAGGGAGCCCGATGCGGGGCTCAATCCTGGGACTCCAGGATTCCTGCCAGGCAGGGAGCCCGATGCGGGGCTCAATCCTGGGACTCCAGGATCATGACCTGAGCCGAAGGCAGACACTTAACGACTGAGCCACCCAGGCGCCCCTCAGAGAAACACTTTTTGGATTGAAGGTAATTTTGATAAACTTTTGTCACTCTATTATCAGTTTTAATTATTATACTTGATACTGAACTGTGGTCAAAATACATGACATAACATTTACCATCTTAAACAAAAGCAAAAACAAAAAACAAACCCCCTCCAAAAATAAGGACCACCAAATCACAAGATCACTATTAGCTGGTGTTATTAAACCTGCATACATTTTTAGAATTAGCTAGAAAAATGTCATGTAAATTTCAAACCTAAAAAGAAAAAATACTATCAAGGCATCTATTCAAGTATTTAAGCTCAAATTTCTGAAGTTAGCTTCAGATGGAGGTGGAGACCTATGTTCCCAGTGAGCTTTAGGGCAGGTAGAAATGAGATTTCATGGCAAATAGAGTGCATAGTAAGGCCCAGCAGGACCTAGATAAATGTTCATAGACTGGTATTAGTGAAAATAAAAAATTCCCTTGTTTTCTGAAAGCAGATGGAGCTTGTGAACCAAGATCAGAATGAATGAACAAAGCTGAAATAATAGTGTACATTGTCACTGGAAAATATAATCTTTTAAAAATAGTCCTTCTTGTTTTACAAAAGTAGTCAAGCTTAGAAAGTACAGACAAATGAAAAGGAGCAAATAAAACCCATGCATATATCCACTCATAAACGAGCCTACTAACAACTTGGAGTTTGTTTTTTCTCTCTTTGACAGCTTTATTGGGATAGAATTCACATAATATAGAATCCACTCATTTAAATTACACAATTCAAAAATGTTTTAGTATGTTTACAGCATTGTTCCACCATCACAATCTCATTTTAGGACATTTTACCCTCTCTAAAAGAAACCCCCACCCATTAGCAGATCATTCGTGCTCTCCCCAGCCCTAAGCATCCACTAATCTATCTTCTGTCTCTGAGAAAAATTTGCCTATTCTGGATATTTCATACAAATAGCCTTATACGATATGTGATATTCTGCGTTTGGCTTCTTTCACTTACCCTAATCTTCCTAAAGATTGCTGTAATAATGTCAGTGCTTCTTGTTTTAGCTGAATAATACTTTATTCTAGAGCTAGACCACATTTTTAAAGCATTTTACTTATATGTTATTTTAAGTAATCTCTAACGTGGGGCTTGAACCAGAACTATGAGATCAAGGGTCTATTTCCCAACGTGGGGCTTGAACCCAGAACTCTGAGATCAAGGGTCTTGTGCTCTAGTGAGTGAGCCAGCCAGGGACCCCACATGGACCACACTATTAATCCATTCGACAGTCGGTGGACATCGGATCATTTCTACGTTTTGGCTTATGAATAATACTTCTGTGGCCATTCATGTACATATTTTTCTGTGGACGTATATTACCATTTCTCTTGTGTTTATACCTAGAAGTGAAACTCTTGAATCACATTCGTTTTTCCCTTGTTTTTATATTGACATAGGGCCCTCCTCCTCAACAAATGGCCTGATTTTAAACATAGTGTTAAGGAGCTTGTTTTTCTCCCCCCCACTTAAAAACATACTCTGAGACTCCTTTTCATATCATTAAGTATTTCTAACCTATAATCTGAAAAACGAATTAGTGTTTTGGGCAAAATACAGCCTAAGTCTGGAAAATGATATTTACGGAGTGGAATTGAGGGCAGTTCTCCAGGTGTGCCTGCCTCAAACTATCTGGAAGGTTCTAGTATTATTTTAACAGTAAAGTCAACACACAAGCAGCTTGGGTACATGGAGTGAGCACAACTCTTAAATATTAACAAGCCAATAATAAGGGGTAACAAGGATTCTTTTTTGTTGGGGGTTTGGGCGACTTATTTCCACTTGGATGTGTTCAGCCCCAGGATTTCTTCCCCAACAGAGGCACCCAGGGAGTGGTTACGCGTGGCTAGTGAGGGACCACTGGGGAGCATCCCACTGTCCTCAGTCCCAGATGACCACTGACCCCCCTGCCCGTGGCAGAGTGACCCGAACTGGCAACAGAGCAGACTTCCCTAGGAACGTTTTAGGGATTTCTCAATTCAATTTGTAAACATGGTTACTTTGGGTGTGAAAAGGCCAACACCAGGTACATAAAAAGTACCTAGGGGTGCCTGGGGGGCTCAGTCGGGGCTGTCTGCTCTCAGCTCAGGTCATGATCTCAGAGTCCTGGGATCAAGCCTCCTGTCCAGTTCCCCATTTAGCGGAATGCCTTCTTTTCCCTCTGCCCATCCTCCCATGCGCTCTCTCTCTCTCTCTGTCTTTTTAAATATATTATTTATTCATTTGACAGAGATAGAGAGCAAAAGCAGAGGGAGCAGTGGGCAGAGGGAGAGGGAGAAGCAGGCTCTCCACTGAGCAGGGAGCCCGATGCGGGACTGGATCCCAGGACCCTGAGATCATGACCGCTTCACCAAAAATAAAGAAATAAATAAAATCTTTTTTTTTTTTTTTAAGATTTTATTTATTTGACAGAGAGAAACACAGCCAGAGAGGGAACACAAGCAGGGGGAGTGAGAGAGGGAGAAGCAGGCCCCCCGCCGAGCAGGGAGCTGGATGTGGGGCTCGATCCCGGGTCTCCGGGATCACGACCCGAGCCGAAGGCAGTCGCCCAACCAACTGAGCCACCCAGGCGCCCCATGAAATAAATAAAATCTTAAACAAAAAATTACCTATAGTGAAGTTCTGTGATTAGAGATGATTAAAAATTAAAACATTCAGTTGGGGTATAATGTAAGAGACTCGTGTTTCCACACCAGCCAATTTGATCCTGTCCCAGGCGAGGAGACAAAGAGAAGGGATGGAAAGAGGCAGGAGCAGGAAAGTTATTTGCAGGGACCAAGGCACATGTCTCTTATTTTTCATTGTTTTGAGTAAATTTTGGTAAGAAACAGAATGATATTTTAAAGTTCAGTTACTATTGCGCATTAGGAGGACCATCTGGCAAGAGACAAAGCAGGGGGCAGTTCTCAGTGACGACCCCTGGGCCCCCCTGCACCCCAATTCCACACCTCCTCATCTCCTCCCAGAACCCCAGGGTCCTGAGCTGTGTTTAACATTCCCTTTGCCTGCCTGCCTTCCTTCCTTCCTTCCTTCCTTCCTTCCTTCCTAGATTTTATTTACTTAGAGAGAGAGAGAGAGAGAGAGAGAGAGAGCATGCACAAGTAGAGGGAGCAGTAGAGAGAGATGGAGAAGTAGGCTCCCCCATGGAACAGGGAGCCTGATGCGGGGCTCGATCCCAGGACCCTGAGATCATGACCTGAGCCGGAAGCAGATGCTTAACCATTGAAGCCACTCAGGTGTCCTGAGAATAATTTTTTTCTAAAGGAAAAGGATATCCCATGACTTCATAACCTAACAACCTGCTTCACTCACTGACTGTAACACCCACTTCAGATCTATTCCCCTTCTCATCTCAGGGGCACTTAACCGTTTCCACAGTGTCAGACGACGTGGTGTTTGATTTTATCTCAGCCACTGCTTTTCCATTTTGTGGCTGGCTGGGCTGCATGTCACTCCTCGCTGGAGGAAAGCACCCCCAATGTAGCCCTCAGGATTATACCAAGTTCAACTAAATCATGAGACATGATTTGCAAACACATAAGAAAATAAGCCATCATGAGTGAGAGTCAGCGGAAACTATGAGCAGCACACGTAGGCCAACGAAAGGTTTCAGACAAATCAGAAACAGGTAACTAAATACCTATGTATGACAAAAAAGAAAAAGGACTTAGGAATTGAGCAACAGAAGAGACTTGCAACAGCGACCAGATGGGGGAGCTTGGCTGGCTTGGTCAGAAAAACTAGGACTATTGATACATAGGTTGAAGGAGAAAAGTCCATAAGCTCATCTCAATATATGCGGAAAAGGCATTTGAGAAAAGTCAGCAATCATTTATGGTAAAAATGCTTACCAGGGGGGCACCTGGGTGGCTCGGTTGGTTAAGCGACTGCCTTCGGCTCAGGTCATGATCCCGGAGACCCGGGATCGAGTCCCACATCGGGCTCCCTGCTCGGCGGGAAGCCTGCTTCTCCCTCTCTCACTCCCCCTGCTTGTGTTCCCTCTCTGGCTGTGTTTCTCTCTGTCCAATAAATAAAATCTTTAAAAAAAAATGCTTACCAGGGTAGGCGTAGAAGGGAAAATCCTTAATCTGAGTGTATTAGTTTGGTAGGGCTGAGATCCCACAGTGCCCCTGTCTAGGTAACTTACACGGGTGGGGGGGGATTTATCTTCCCAGTTTTGGAGTCTGGAGGTCTGAGGTGGAGGTGCTGGCAGGGCGGGATCTTTCTGAGGCTGTGAGGGACAGACTGCTCCGGACTGCTTTCCATGGCTTGTAGATGACTATCTTCTCACGTTCCTCTTCCCAGGATCGTCCCTCTATGTGGTTAACTTTCCCCTTTTCATAAGGACACCAGTCATATTGGATTAAGGCCCACCCCAATGGCCTCATTAAAAAAAGTTTTTTAAAGATTTTATTTATTTAGACAGAGAGAGAAAGAGAGAGAGAGAGAGAGAGAGAGAGAGAGAGAGAGAGAGAGGAGACAAGCAGGGGGAGCAGCAGCAGGCACAGGGAGAAGCAGACTTCCTGGAGAGCAGGGAACCCAGGACCCTGAGATCATGACCTGAGCCGAAGGCAGACACTTAACTGACTGAGCGACCCAGGCGCCCCTAAAAAAATTTTTAAAGGTAATTGCTACCCCCAGCCTAGGGCTTGAACTCATGACCCTGAGATCAAGAGTCATGTGCTCTCCTGACTGAGCCTGCCAGGCCCCCCTGCTCATTGACCTCATTTTAACTGAATATTATCTCTCTAAAAACCCTTTCCTTAAATTGGTCGCATTTGGAAGTTGTTGGGGTTATGACCTGAACATATAAATTGCGGGGGGCACAATTTAGCCATAACATAAGCTAGGAAATTCCTTAATCTGAAAAACTATCCTTTTGAGTCAGAAACATAACAAGGATCCTCAGCCATTAGTGATTCTCTTTTATATTAAATAGGAGGTCTTAGCTAATGCAGTAGGACAAGAAAAATAAATGAAATGTAATATTGGAAAGAAACCAAAATGTCATTGCTTGAGGAGGACATGACTGCATACATCCTTTGCTGTCCAACAGAAATATAACATGAAACATATATGCCATTAAAAATTTTTAGTAGGGTTGCCTGGGTGGCTCAGTTGTTAAGCGTCTGCCTTCGGCTCAGGTCATGATCCCGGAGTCCTGGGATCGAACCTCACATCGGGCTCCCTGTTCGGTGGAAAGCCTGCTTCTCCCTCTCTCACTCCCCCTGCTTGTGTTCCCTTTCTCGCTGTGCTTCTCTCTGTCAAGTAAATAAATAAAATCTTAAAAAAAATTTTTTTTAGTCAGCACATCAGACAAAGTAAAAAATAAAAAGCAGGTGAAATTAACGTTAGTACTTTATTTTAAGTCAGTAGATCCAAAATGTCATTTCAATATGTGATCAGTATGAAACTTATTCATCAGATATTTTCATTCCTTTCCTTGGGCTAAGTCTTTGGAATACAGAGTGTGTGTATGTATATATATATATATATATATATATATATATATATATATATAAAATATATATATTTTTAAATTTATATATATATTTTTTACATCCATCTTTTCCTGTTCAACTGTCATCCTACCCAGAAGCACAGCCACATAGGGACTAGGTAACCCGCTTGCACAGTTACCCAAGGTCAAAGCCACAAAAGAATCCTGGTTTTTATCTTCAGTTCCTTGCCCGCCAGCTGGGTTATCAGGGACAAGCTGGATGGGAACCTTGGTGGGTCCCCCATCCCTCAAGAGTCACTGTGGCCCCAGGCCATTTCCTTTTCTGGGGGAGGGGTTTGTTTGAAGATGAGTTTTCTTGCTGTGCAGAGCTGCCCCTGGGCTCCAGAGAGAGATAAAAGCCATCCATCCTTTTCTTCTCCCTCTTTTTGCTTTGTCTTCCCTGGAGGGCTGTTAAGGACAGGCCAGGGCCTGTTTCTAAAAGTCCCTTTAATTATTTAGAAAGAGTCCTATGTAATTTAACCAGAGGGACCCCAGGAATCAAATGCACAGTTACCACGGAATGTACTGAACCTCAAGTTCAAATTTAGTGAACGGGGCTGTTTTGATTCATGAACTGCCTGGATCTCCCTGGAAGGAGTTTCTAAAGACGGGGTAATGCCTTTGCTGGTCCTGGAAGGCCCCTTAGGTCTCAGGGGAGTCCATGCCCTGGAGGGGCTGGCTGTGCCAACCCAGGGGACCGCGTGGCTAGGCTTCCTCCAGCTCTTCCTTTGCCCGCAGTGTGGCCTCCTGCCTGAGCCCCAAGGTCCTGGGCCCTCAATAAAGTTTTCCTTTCATTGACTGCAGCAGTAACTGGTGTCTGCATGGCTGAGTCGTGGTCCTCTCCCTTAGGGGCTCCCTGTCGCTTGACTGTGCATAGCCCTTGAGCGTCCTGTGTCCTGACTGGGTCAGGGTTGACTCCCTGGTGACCTCCGGCCTGTTGGCCGGCCCACGTGAGAAATTTTCTGTTGTAATTTTTGAGGTTGGGCTTATTGAAAGTGACACAAAGATCCATGGTGACTAAGGTCTCTTGAGGATTCTTGCCATTTTCAACCAGTACTTTGAAGACACATTTTATTAGTTGGGGGACTCCTCGGAAATCAAGTCGATTGTTCTTCTTGTTGATTTGTGTGTCTGTCTCTATGTCTGTGTGTTTTAAAAGTGCAGATGCCTTACCCCCCCCCCCCCCCCCCGCCTCTGGCGCCCCTCTCCGCCATTTGCCTAATGAGCTCCTATTACCTAGCTTCTAAAGACCAAAGGGTCAGCAGTGCAGGGCAGTCTTTGTAGTTAGCCTATTATGAGAAGGATATTTCTTTTTTTTTTTTTTTTTTTAAGATTTTATTTTTTAGGTAATCTCTACACCCAACGTGGGGCTCGAACTTACAACACTGAGATCAAGAGTCACACGCTCTACTGACTGAGCCAGCCGGGCACCTTGAGGGAAAGACTATCTAAGCAAGGGCTCTGGAATCTGAATTGAGTCCTGGGGTCTTAGACTGGATCCCTTTGAAACACTGCAGAGGTTTCCCTTGGAGGGGGGGTTCTCTGGGGAGACATGCCCCGTGGCTGGGAGGAGGGCAGGACCCGGCACAGGGAGAAGGTGCAGCTGCATGATGAGGCCCGTTCTGTGAGAAAGCTCTGGTCTGAAATCGAGACTGGAGGGCTGGGCCTTCATATCCCTGTGTCAGCAGGTGGAGGAGGGGCGCCTGCCACAGAGAGGGGATCTAAGTGTGACTATTTCCTCCTACCTCTGGCTGCCCTGACAAATGCACATCATCTGAGAAAGTTACTTCATGTCTCCATACCTCAGTTTGCTCCTCTGTAAAATGGGTCAAAAATACCCTAACTTTGGGTGCCTGGGTGGCTCAGTCCATAAGTGTCTGCCTTCAGCTCAGATCATGGTCCTGGGGTCCCGGGATTGAGTCCTGCTTCAGACTCCCTGCTCCCAGGGAAGCCAGCTTCTCCCTCTTCCTCTGCTTGTGTTATCTCTGTGTGTCAGATGAATACATAAAATCTTAAAAAAAAACAACAACAACACCCCCAAACCTTAACTTTCAGGGTTGCTTTAAGGATTAGAGATATAAAATACACCCAGAGAGGCACCTGGCTGGCTCAGTCGTTAAGCATCTGCCTTCGGCTCAGGTCATGATCCCAGAGTCCTGGAATCGAGCCCCGCACATCAGGCTCCCTGATCGGTGGGAAGCCTGCTTCTCCCTCTCTCACTCCCCCGCTTGTGTTCCCTCTCTAGCTGTGTTTCTCCCTGTCAAATAAATAAATAAAATCTTAAAAAAAAAACACACCCAGAGCTTTTAGTACAGTGCAGTGTAACTAGAGATATGCAAAATACACACCGCATTTTAGAGACTCAGTACAAGAAAAATAAGGTACAATAGCTCATAAATATTTTAAATATCAGTGACATGCTGAAATGATGTCTTGGTTAGACTGGATTCAATAAAATTTATTATTCAAATTAATTTCACCTGTTTTCTTTTTACTATTTTTTTTTTTAAAAACGTGGCTACTAGAAAACTAAAATCACACACGGGGCTCATCAGGTACGCAAACACTGCTCATACGGGGCAGGAGTGTCTAGAGTCTAGATTCTAGACAATATTCTTGGCTATTCCATCAATCCATCGGTGAAAAATTACTCTTGGCACCCATTGTGCTAATTAGCAAACCATCCTGGTGCTGATTGGAGACAAAGAGAGCCAAAGTGGGCTTTCAATGAGTCTTTCAAACTCAAGTTCTAATTACCTCTGGAGTTTTGCATTCTCCCTTGAGCAGAGCTGACTGTCCTCAGGAAATAGACTCTGGGAGGATCCCCGTGTTGTCGTTCAAACTGGGCCCCACAAATATGTTCATAATCACATTCAGAACCTTCAGTTTAAGAAGACGGGAAATCGAGCGCTGTTTCAGAAAGCATTTCATCCAAAACGGTTACCGTATTTTTAATGGGGTCTCATAAGGAACATTCATTGACGCAAAGCAGCTCTTCAACGTTGTTAACTCAGGACTACTTCACTGTAGAGGGCGCCAAATACATCCCTTCGTTGTTTTCGCCTTCTAAAGAAAACATGACAAATTAGTGACCCAGAATATTTGAATCAAAAAACACACCAGGGAAATCATTGTTTTGAGAGTTGTTTTCAGCTTAATTAACTCGCTTTGGATGTCCAAACTCATTTTAGGTCTGCAGGCTATTTTCAAATAAAATGTTATGACACAGCTCATACCAAAGATTTTGGGTAGGGATTTCTGTTTGCAGAACTGTCATCTCAAGTTAATCAAACGTCCACAGAATATCCTGAGGCAGATTAACTTTCCCCGGAATGGGTTCTTTTATCTCACCCATCTGCATTCATTCCCGTGGGTATGGTATTTCAGACTGGGCTAACATCTTTAGATATACGTAAGTGATGGAAACTTAAAAAAAAAAAAAAAAAAAGGCGCCTGGGTGGCTCAGTGGGTTAAAGCCTCTGCCTTCAGCTCAGGTCATGATTTCAGGATCCTGGGATCGAGGCCCACATCGGGCTCTCTGCTTGGCAGGGAGCCTGCTTCCTCCTCCTCCTCTCTCTGCCTGCCTCTCTGCCTACTTGTGATCTCTCTCTCTGTCAAATAAAAAAATTATAAAAAAATATATATATATGCACACAAACATACATATGTTATATATATCTCACGGATCATTTGGGAAAAGTTGGCCAGGGCTAAATAAAATTCTTCCTCTTTCAATTTCAAGGAGCCTCAAAAAATCGATTTCAATTTCTTCTACTGATTTCCAGGATTCTAAAATTTTTTCATCGAAGAGTTAAGGAGAATGACCATGTGATCTAGCAATCTCACCCCGAGGTATATGCCTCAGAGAATCGAATCCAAGTATTGAAAGAAATACTTGTACACAAATGTTCACAGCAACACCATTAGCAGTGGCCGAATGGTAGCAAGAGCTGGATGTCCATCCATAGATGAACTTGATAAATATATCAACTGTGATATACTTATGTAATAGAATATTACTCAGGCATAAAAAGGAATGGAATGCCAATACAATGCTATAAATGGATGAACCCCCCATCCATACTAAGTGAAAGAAGCCAGGCACAAAAGACACACAAATGGGAAGGTTCCATGTATGTGAAATAACCAGAATGGGTAAATCCACAGAGAGGGAAAGTAACCTGATGGTCGTGGAGAGTGAAGGAAGGAGGGAATGGGTACAGGATTTTCTTGGGGGTGATGAGGATGTTTTGGAACCAGACAGAGGTGATGGCTGTATGACACTGTGAATATACGAAAGGCCGCTGAATTGTACTCTTCAGAAAAGGTTAATTTTATATTGTGTAAATTTCAACTCATTTAAAAAAGTCAAAACAACTTTTTCCCACTCTTTCTGTAACCGCATATTCAATGGTGTGGGGAATGGAATTTTCTTTTCTTTTCTTTTTTTTTTTTTTAAAGATTTATTTATTTGACGGAGAGAAACACAGCCAGAGAGGGAACACAAGCAGAGGGCGTGAGAGAGGGAGAAGCAGGCTTCCCGCAGAGCAGGGAGCCCGATGTGGGACTTGAACCCGGGTCTCCGAGATCATGACCCGAGCTGAAGGCAGTAGCCCGACCAACTGAGCCACCCAGGCGCCCCGGGGACTGGAATTTTCTGAATAGCCAAACAACCTTTTACGGGCATCCGTCCAATAGGTGTCCCAGGTCAGCCTGGACTCTGGCTCCCACTGCGGCAGGGAGACGCCGGACTCATTCCCCTTTCTTTGTAGATCCTCTATCCCTCCACAGAGTGGCAGTTTGCGACTGCACCGTGGATCGTGTATGAAACTAGAATAAATAAATAAATACAAATTCTGCACAGCATTTTTCTGACCACTGGATGTCATGAGCGCACAATATATACCTTCAGCTAGAAAAACAGCCCTCTTGGAGGAACTCCGCTTCATTCAATATGGTGGCGGTCCTCCGTATGTCTGAGCAGAGGGCATGGGATAAGTGATGAGCTGTTGAAAAGTTTTGTTTGTGTGAGCATGACCTTGAGAGGCATTGAGAGTACCTTTTACTTTAGATGGTACAGAGCTTCACTCATTTAGCAAATTAAAATAAGGACAAGTAGATGCTTGCTGTCTCGATCTTATTTCCCACTGAAGGCTCTTTAAATGTTTTTAAAATTTATTCTTTTTAAGTCGGCTTCATGGCCACCACAGGATTCAACCTCAAGACCCTGAAATCAAGAAGGGCGTGCTCGGGGAGCCTGAGTGGCTCAGTTGGTTAAGCAACTGCCTTTGGCTCAGGTCATGATCCTGGAGACCCAGGATTGAGCCCCGGATCAGGCTCCCTGCTCGGTGGGAAGCCTGCTTCTCCCTCTCTCACTCCCCCTGCTTGTGTTCCCTCTCTAGCTGTGTTTCTCTCTGTCAAATAAATAAATAAAATCTTAAAAAAAAAAAAAAAGAAGGGCATGCTCTCCTGAGTGAGCCAGCCAGGTGCCCCCCAACCCCTGCCACCCCATTGAATTGTCTTTAATTCCTCTGGGGAGTAACTTCTGTGAAGTCATCCTGAGCACAGACCTCTTCAGAATCGTACAACTATGGAATGTTCAGATATACCTTGTTTTGACATCAGCATTTCTCCATTTATGAGAGCACTCTTGGTCCCTCTCTAAGCTGGGGCAGTTAGGGAGGCCCGAGTATGCCAACCAGCAGCTCTAATTATTCCTCTTGGTTGTGGGAAGTCATCTATATCAATAACGTTGCCAACATTTCTTTTTTTTTAATCAGGAAGGAAGGTCAATGCATTAAGTAGGAAGTAAATTTGGGCTCTTGAGAGTTTAAATCTAACACTTCCAAAGACATCAGGCTCTTTACCACCTGCCCCCCACCAGGTGGATCTGTCCACAAGTTATAAGGATTTGAATGGTTTCTTAAAAGGCAGTTCAGGTTCATGAAGATGGAAATGTTGAAATCTGGGCTTAGAGAATTGGAACCAGGGGCTGGAAAAAAAGAATATATCTAGAAAATTAGGTAAGACATCTAAAAATACATTTCTTCTTTCTTTCTTTCTCTTTCTTCCTTCCTTCCTTCCTTCCTTCCTTCCTTCCTTCCTTCCTTCCTTCCTTTCTTTCTCCCTTACTTACTTACTTATTTGAGAGATTTTATTTGAGAGATTATTTATCTGAGAGAGAAAGGGATAAAGTGCATGCAGGTGGAGGGAGGGGCAGAGGGGGAGAGAGAGAATCCCAAGCAGACTTCCTGCTGAGCGTGGAGCCCGACACAGGGCTCAATCCCATGACCCATGAGCTCATGACCTGAGTGGAAACCATAAGTTGGACACTTAACTGCCTGAGCCACCCAGGCGCCCCTACATTTTCATTTCTCTGAGGTATTCAACAATAGGTGATGTAAAGTTGCAGTCCAGCGCCTGAGCAGACCCAGGAGTGAAGGAGAGGAACGCTTGCACAACGGTGCAAGAAGAAATAGGAAGGACCGGGAACGACAGATGTGTGTTTTAGGAGGAGTGGCCAGAGTGACCTTCTCTTAAGAGATATCCCTCCCACAGTAACCTGAATGGGATGAGGGAGGAGTCATATGGATCGCTGGGGAAACAGCCTTCCAGGCAGAGAAACAGCAGGTGCAAAGGCCCTGTGATGAGAGCACATTTGATAGGAGAAGACCAGGAAAGAGGGGCAGAGTGGTAGGAGATGCGGTTACCTGGAGTGAGACCAACCATGGGATAGCTTCCAGCAAGGACTGTCATGAGCCGGTTTATGTTTTAGGAAGTTCTCTATGGCCACTCGGAGAATAGACTATAAGAGAGAAGCTGAGTAGAAGCAGGAGACCAGGTGGAGGCCACTCCACGTGTCCAAGCAAGGGAGCTAGTGGCTTAGACCAGGCTGGTAGCAATGTGCAGGGGAAAAAAAGATGGTCAGAAAGATTCTGAAGGTAGACTTGACAGGGTCTGTTAATGGACTGGGTGTGGGGGTCTTTTCGGAATGCTTTCCTATGCCAGTGACAGAACTCCCAACTACCAGGGACCTGGACAAAATGGGTTATTTCCTCAGATAACAAGAAGTCTACGGCTGCTGGTAGTGCCTCGTGCTCTATGAGGGACTCAAATTCTTCCTATCATTCTGCTCTGCCGTTATTAACATGTTGGCTTTTTGCCTTCATGGTCACAAGATAGCTGCCACAGCTCCATGCATCAAACCTGAATTTTAGCGTCAGAGAAAGAGGAAGAAACAATATTGGCAAGCTCTCCTCTCTTCTTGCCTGTTTTTATAAGAAAGCAAGAGCTTTGGGGTGCCTGGGTGGTTCAGTCCGTCAAGTATCAGCCTTTGGCTCAGGTCATGATCCCAGGGTCCTGGGATTGAGCCTCACTTTGAGCTCTCTGCTCAGCAGGGAGCCTGCTGCTCCCTCTCCCTCTGCTGCTCCCCCTGCTTGTGCTTTCTCCCTCTTTCTCTGTCAAATAAATAAATCTTAAAAAAAAAGAAAGAAAGAAAAGAAAGGAAAGGAAAGAAACTGTTATTAAAAAAAAGAAGAAGAAGAAAGCACTTTCTCAGAAGTCTCCCCTGCTGATTTCCCTTTATGTCTCCTTGGCTAAAAGTGAATGATGTGGCTCCTATTAGCCACAAGAGGGGCTGGGACATGGGCAAAGGAGTAGGGATGGTTAGTCAGCAGTGGGGCCTTCCACGGTGGGAGTAAATGAACTAAAAGAGATTGATCAATAACAAAATGACATTCACCAGGGAACCTAACAGGTGCAGGGGAAAACTCCCAAAGTCTTAGGAAGCTTGTTTGTTCACTTGCTATTTTGTTCCTTCCTTCATTCCTGTTTTGTTTAGGGTTTTTGTATCTAAATACATGAGCAATGTTGTTTTTCCTTATTATACTCTCCTTGTTAGATTTTGGTGCCGAGGATATACTTGCTTTGTAAATGAGCTGGAGACAGTTCCCTTCTGTTGGTAAATGTTTTCTGTGAAGGGCCAGAGAGTAAACATATTAGGCTTTGCAGACTCTCTGGTCTCTGGCGCGACTACTCACATGCTAGTTGTATATGAGAGAGAACGGGTAGGACGGACCCACTCAAGCTCAGCCCACAAACTGTGGTCTACCTAATCCTGCACTAGGCTATGTTTTGTATAAGTTTAGAATTATTTGTGTCTTCAGTGTTTAAGAAAACATTCTTGTAACACCTCATGGGCCTGCTTTTGATTTAAACCGTTGATTCAATTTCTTTAAAAATTATAGGATAATTCCACTTGTCTCTTTCTAAGAGACATTACATTATATTCTTCTTTTTTATTTTTAAGATTGTATTTATTTGACAGAGAGAAACACAGCCAGAGAGGGAATACAAGCAGGGGGAGTGAGAGGGAGAAGCAGGCTTCCTGCCAAGCAAGGAGTCTGATGTGGGACTCGATCCCAGGTCTCCGGGACCATGACCTGAGCTGAAGGCAGTCGTCCCAACCAACTGAGCCACCCGGGTGCCCCAATTACATTATATTCTTGTAGAGAATTCTCCATTTGATTTTTGTTTTCACACCAGTGGACAAAGAATTGTCCATCATTAACTTGTTAAACTGTGGTTATAAATATATATAGTATATATTAGATATGTATATTTTACTATATTTTACTTCTCCCTATAGAGTAAAACTTACCATTCCAAGCACAAAAAATTTAAAACATTTAATTGTGGCAAAACAGTCATGACATAAAACTTACCACCTTAGCCATTTTTATTTTTAAATTTTATTTATTTTTTTTTAAGACTTTATTTATTTATTTGAAAGACAGAGAGCATGAGCAGGGGGAGCAGCAGGCAGAGGGAGAAGGGGAAGCAGACTCCCCGCTGAGCAGGGAGCCTGACACGGGACTCGATCCCAAGACCCCGAGATCCCGACCTCAGTGGAAGGTGCAGAACTGAACATAAGAACCATTTCTGAGGGTATAATGTGACAGCATTAAGTGCGTTTACAATGTTGTGCATTGTGCAAAGTCGAAAAACTTTTTTTCTCCACTTTTTCCATCTTCCCAAATAGAAACTGGACCCAGTCAGCAGCGGTGCCCTCTTCCCGGGCCCTGCTAACTTCTATTCTACTCTCTGAGTCTATGACTCTGCCCACTCCAGGTCTCCAGTACTTCACGTAAGTGGAATCATACTGTGTGTGTCCTTTTGGGTCTGGCTTCTCTCACTTGGCATGTTTTCCGGGTTCATCCTGGTCGTGTGTCTGTCAGAGTCTCATTCCTAGCTCACACGATGGTGGTAATGATTTTGTGATATATTCATGTATCAAGTTAACGTAAATGTACACAATATTAGCTGTCAATTTTATCTCAATAAAGCTGGAAAAATAAAAAAATAAAAATACTTCCCTTCTTTTTAAAGGCTGAATATACAGCATTGTATGTATATGCTGCATTTGGTTAATGCATTCATCTGTCCAGGGACATGTGGGCTGTTTGCACTTTTTGGCTATGATGAATAGGCTGCTGTGAACGCGGGTGTGCAAGTATCTGTCTGAGTCCCAGCTTTCAATTCTTCTGGGTGTGTATCAAGACGCGGAGAGGCTCCTGGCTTAATCAGAAGAGCATGGGGCGCTTGATCTGGGGAGGTGAGTTCGAGGCCCATGTTGGGTGTAGAGATTACATAAATGAATAAATAAATAAATAATTTAAAAAAAGTGGAATTGTTGGAGGATATGGTAATTCTATATTTAGCTTTTTGAGGAATTGCTAAATGGTTTTCTTCATTGTTAATTGTTTAAAGTTTTATGCCTCAGCAGGTGCATAAATCATACACGTACACTTCAGTCAATCATCTCAGACCAATGCCAAGTTCAGAATCTTCACTGGCTCTCCAGGAGGCCCCTCGGGTTCCCTTCCAGTCATCCCCAGCACCGGAGATTAGTTTTGCTTGCTTTGGAACTTTATATAAATAGAATCATTTTTTTATTCTTCTGTGATCGCCTTCTTTCGTTTAACATATTGTGAGACTCCTCTATGTAGCTGCTTATAATAGTAGCTAATTCATTCTGCTGTATGACTATGCCAGCATTGGGGTGCCCCGCTGGCTCAGTCAGCAGAGCGCATGACTCTTCATCTCAGGGGTGTGTTTCAGCTCCATGCTGGGTGTGGAGTTGACTTCAAAATTTTTTTTAAGTTTCATTTTCTTTTTTTTTCTTTTAAGATTTTATTTATTTGACAGAGAGAAACACAGTCAGAGAGGGAACACAAGCAGGGGGAGTGAGAGAGGGAGAAGCAGTCTTCCCACCGAGCAGGGAGCCCGATGCGGGGCTTGATCCTGGTACTCCAGGATCATGACCTGAGTGGAAGGCAGTGGCTTAACCAACTGAGCCACCCAGGTGCACCTAAGTTTCATTTTCTAACTGTTTGTTGCTGTTACATAGAAATATAATTGTGTTCGGTACACTGCCCTTGTATAGGTCAACTTTGTATACTCACTTATTAATTGTAATAATGTATTTGTTGATACTTTTGTATTTTCTATATACCCAGTTATGTCATCTAATTTCTGCTTTCCAATCCTGAAAACTTTCCCTCCTCTATTGCACCGGCCTGGACCTCCAGGTAAATTTTAAATTTTAAATTGGGGTAGCAAGTGTCCTAGTCTCTTTCCTGATGTTAAGGAAAACTTCCAATATTTCACCATTAAGTACGACGTTTGCTGTAGAATTTCTTGTAGATACTCTCTCGGATTGAGAAAGTGCCCTCTTTCCCATAGTTTCCTAGGAGGCTTTTTTTTTTTTTAAAAATCATAAGTGTATTTTAATTTTCTCTTTTGCATGGTGAATTTTACTGATTGATTTTCTCTGCATATGTTGAAATGTTTTTAGTATCTTTCTCCTATTTTTGTTACATTGATTTTCAGATGTTAAACTAACCTTGCATTCCTGGGACAAACCCAACTTCTGGTGACATATTATCTCGTTTACTTCTTTTTTAAGATTTTATTAATGTATTTGACAGAGAGAGGGAGAGATCACAAGTAGGCAGAGAGGCAGACAGAGAGAACAGAGGAAATAGGCTCTCTGCTGAGCAGAGAGCCAGACATGGGCCTCAATCCCAGGACCCTGAGATCATGACCTGAGCTGAAGGCAGAGGCTTTACCTCACTGAGCCACCCACTGCCCTTATCTCATTTATATATCCCTGCCTTGAGGTGAGCTCTAATACTTTCCAAGAGATTTTTCAAAAAACTAATTTGTCCTTGGGGCGCCTGGCTGGATCAGTCAGAGGAGTGTGTGACTCTTGATTTTGGGGTTGTGAGTTCCAGCCCCTCGTTGGGTGCAGAAATTAAAAATAAAAATCTTAAAAAAAATATGGGCACCTATGTGGCTCAGTCTGTTAAGCATCTACCATCAGCTCAGATCATGATCCCAGGGTCCTGGGATTGAGTCCCATGTTGGGACTCCCTGCTCAAGGGAAGTCTGCTTCTCCCTCTGCCCCTCGTCCCAACTCATGCTCACTCACTTGCTTTCTTTCTCCCTCCCTCTCAAATAAACAAATAAAATCTTTATAAAACTCCCTAATTTATCCAGCATTTCTAATTTTCTTGGTGGAAGTGTTGGTAAAAAAGTAAGGTAGGCTTCCTTTGCTGAAGAGGAAAAACCTTAAAGATTTTAAATTTCGGTGTACCTGTTACTTTCTCCTTTTCACTCTTAGATCAGTACTGCAGAGGTGTGTGTGGGCAGAAGGCAAGGCAAAGGACTCTACGTTTCTGATGCAGAGACTATTCCTCCATGTCAGACTGTGACTTGGACCAAGAGGTGACTCCTCTGTCCCCCTTGATATGCATCAAGGGGGGGGGGGTCCTGGTCCCACCCACTCCCAGAAGATTGACCGCACTGGGTCTTTGAGACCCTTTTCTAAAATGTTACTGCCATGTTTTCAGGTTACTGGGTTGCTGTGCTTGTCCAACCATCTGTCCCTGGTCATACTGTGGTGACCATTAAGACCTCAGAGAAGTGCCCAGAAATAAGTATACTCCCCACAGATCAGCCCTTCTCCATCCTGTTCCCTCACAGCCCCTGCCATTTCAGGCATGTTTCATGACATTGAGTCTAAATCCAGTTTTCAGTGGCTCAAAGTTTCATTTAGTTTGCTGGGTCCCTACCTCCTTCCTTGTGGTAGGCTGAATATTGCCCCTTGCCCCAAATGTCCATGTCCTATTCCCCAGAGCCCATGAATGTCACAAGAGACTTGCAGATGTGTTTAAGGACCTTGAGACGGGGGAGATTATTCTGGATTTTTGGGTGGGTCCTACGTGTAATCTCAAGGATCCTCATAAGAGTGAAGCAAGAAAATGCAAGGAGGAAGTAGGAGATGTGAGGTTGAAAGAGAGGAGGAGGTTGAAATGAGCTGGGAGGGATTCTGGGAGGAAGGCCAGTGGCTGCAGTAGCTTGAAAGGGTAAAGGAACAGATTTTCCCCTCAAAACCTCCAGAAGGAACTAGCCCAGCCAACATCCTGACTTGAGCCCAGTGAACCTGATTTTTGGATTTCTGAGCCCCAGAGCTGTACAAGAATACATTGTGTTGCTTTCAGCCCTGAGTTTGTTGCAGTTTGTTATAGCAGCAACAGGAAACTGATACAGTCTATTTTCATAACCATTTACTTGGATGTAATGGGAGAGTCAGGACTCAGTATAGATTTGGAATTGTTTACTGACCGGTTTCAGGGTGGAGCTGAAAGGCATGTACCTGTCCTCCAGAAGGCAAGTGGGGGTGGAGTACGTGAAAGGGATATAAGCAAGACTCTGGCTTGCTCCGAGAAGCAGAAGGTCCATCCCGCAGGTGCAAAAGGGACGACTGGTTCCATCAGCAGGTCTTATGGTGAGTTTACACACATAAGGGGCTCAGAACATTAATGGCAGGCTGGGCTGTAAGTGTTGTTAGGGATTTGGTTCCAGTTTTGTTAATACCTGAACTAATAGTAGAGAAGAGAATTTCCACCAGGGTTTTGGTCTGGGTGTTTTTCGATGTAGGTTCCTGGATGAAGGGTAGCTCTGATGGAGGAACCTATCTGCTGGTAGACACCCTAAATGCTGAATTCTAGGGGAGCAGATGAGTCAGAAGATACACTATAAGCCTGTGTATCAGGGAAGCTGGTGAGAAAAGACATGAGCGCCCCCACTGATTACAGGTGGATATGACTGAATATTCTGCAAGCAGATTATTTAATATGACAATGTAGTTATGTTAATGTTTCACTTATATGGACATAGCTGCAAGTCAGAAAGGAAATGAAAATTTTCTGTGTAAGTCAAAAAAGATGTTTCAGGGTTGCCTGGCTGGCTCAGTTGGTAAGAGTGTACAACTCTTGATCTCAGATTGTGAGTACGAGCACCAGGTTGGGTGTAGAGCTTACTTAAAAAAATAAAATTAAATTAAAGCTATGCCAAGAAAAAAAAGAATGCTTCAGAGTTTGCATATTTTGGTTTTAGAACTACCTGTGGGCTCTCAGTTCATCTCTATTCATTCTTGTGCATGTAATTCTAATATGTGTGGTCATCCGATTTCTGGCCAGATCAAAAAACAGTACAAGGCGCCTGGGATCGAGCCCCGCAACGGGCTCCCTGCTCGGCGGGAAGCCTGCTTCTCCCTCTCCCACTCTCCCTGCTTGTGTTCCCTCTCTCGCTGTGTCTCTCTCTGTCAAATAATAAAATCTTAAAAAAAGAAAACACAGACACACACCAAAAAAAAAAAAAAGGAAAAGAAAAAACAGTACATAAAATGGTAGGAGATGAGGGCAGGGAAACAGACGATCCTAAGAGGAAGGTTGGCAGCTTTTGTAAGCAGTGCTGACTGCAAAACTGAAACAGAGACACCAGGGTGCCTCCAGGCCCTCTTGCTGCCCAGCCCTACTTCAGCCCTGCGATCTCATACAGCCCACCGATGAAAAGGCTAACTCTTGGCAAAGCGGGGGGGCTTTCAGACCTCGCCACAGCACCAAGTCTCACTTCTGTCCTGATTGGTCATGCCCTGGCCTTACCGATGTTAATAATTAGGATATCATTCAAAAACATACATCCGTGTATATTGCTTTAATAATTAAGTTAGCTAACTCCCCCCCTCAATATCTAAGAAATCCAAAAATATAACAGTTAGGGTATGTTTCATGTAGGGTATAAGAAGAGTCTTATATAGTTAGAGGCCCAGTGGACATTTAATATATGACAATGCAGGATAATTGATTTTCATATCCAGTGAGCCTCAGTCATTAGGAAAAGCTAATTACATTTAGCTTAATCTATTTAAGAAAACAGTCATGAATGTGATACCTTTGAGAAGTTTTCACCCAGAAGAGACTGTGCGTTGGTACTTGCGTAGAATTGAGCCTTCAACGGGCTAGAAGGTTCACTTGTGCAGCATTACTCATTCTTGAGGATTCTCGAGCTAGCACTCCTGAATGAAACAGAGCTCTGATGGCCTGTCTGTGTTATCACGGCCAGAACGTGCATGTCCTTGGGTAGCCAGATCCATTTCTCTAGTCTAGTCTTTTTTATTTTATTTTATTTCTTTATTTAGTTAGTTGAGAGAGAAAGAGAGTATGAGCAGGGAGAAGGGGCAGTGGCAGAAGGAGAAGCAGGCTCTCCGCTGAGCAGGGAGCCTGATGCGGAGTTTGATCCCAGACACTTGAGACCATGACCTGAGCCGGAGGCAGGTGCTTAAAGAACTGAGTCACCCAGGTGCCACTCTTCTAGGCTAGTGTTATGCAAACCTGAGCATTGGCTCAGCTGGACTGACCTGACCACCCCTCCTTGCTCAAGTGAGTTGACCACCCCTCTTGGTTCACCTGGGCTGACCACCCCTCCCTGCTCACCTGGGCTGATCACTCCTCTGGGCTCACCTGGGTTGACCTTGCCTTTCCACTCACCTGGGCTGATCACCCCTCCCTGCTCACCTGGGCTGATCATCTCTTCCTGCTCACCTGGTCTGATCATCCCTCCCCTGCTCACCTGAGCTGATCATCCCTCCCTGCTCACCTGAGTTGATCATCGCTCCCTGCTCACCTGGGCTGATCACCTCTCCCTGCTCACCTGGGATGACACCCCTACGTGCTCACTTGGGTTGATGGTGCTTCCCTGTTTACCTGGGCGGACCACACGTCCTTTCTTTGCCTCCATGGGTCTCCGTCACGGAGCTGTGATGGCATTGAGAAGAACAAAGCTCCCTTCTCATTTATGACATGGTGTTACGATGAAAATGGCATACTTGTCAGCTCGTCTCAGCCAGTCCCTGAAGCCACAGGCCTAGAAAAACAGGAGCTTAGAATAAGGCACAGTCTTGATGAGCCGGAGATGTGGTCAGACGATGGCAGAAGTGAGTTCAGAGTCAAACGCGACACCCTAAAAAAACAAATTAAAATGAAACAAAAATCCCGAACCAAAACAAGCAAGTGTTTCACAAAGACAAGGAGGGAACTCATGTTTAAAGTTAATGGAACATTTTATGGTGGAAAAAGTGAGTTAGAGAGTAGGCAACGAAAGGGACCCTGCTGACTCTGTGTTTACTATGTGTTAGAGTCTGCCACCAAGGAGAGGGAGGGACCCTCTTTCTCCAGTGAGGCGCCCTCATTAACAGGTGGGTCCTGGCTGTTCTGATCACTTGATGAAATCCAATTACTCACTCTAATCACCTACTGCCCACTTTAGCCAGCTGCACCGATGCCCAGCCCGCCTGGGCTCTTGCCCGAGCCAAGGATTCGGAGAAGGATGACTCCGTGGCGAGGTTGCTAAAATTGCAGAGTCACCCGTGCTTACTGTGAGGGCTCCGTGGGACAGCAGAAGGGCCAGGGCTCCCTGGGCATCCCCCAAATGCTGAGTGCAGGACAGGGGAACCTGTGGAAAGTGGAGTCATGGGTAGTAGCCAACACCCTCCAGTTCCCTGGCAGCAGCTGGGGACACGTGCTCCCAGAGCCCTCCTCACTGTAAGCGCGGGTCCCCGGGTCCTCACACTGCCCCAGGCCCCCTCCTCCCTCCCACTCTCTGTGGGCCACCCCTACCCCTCACTCAGCCCCCTCTCCCTCCTGCCTCCCCTGCTCGGGCTCCGCACCCCTAGCTGCCAGCTGGCCGTGACCTTTCAGGCTCCCTCCGTGCTCCCTCTTTCCCGGAGGCCTGCTTCAGATTCCCAAGAAAAACACTCAAACGTCTCGGATTGTGTTTCCCTGCCGGCTGGATGTCAGGGGTCCCTGGCCTGTTGGGAAGGTCCCTGGCATCCTTGCTGTCCCCAGGAGAGGTGGGGTCTCCCCCCAGGGCTGGGGTCCTGCAGGCAGGATGTGACTCACTTTGCAAAGACCAGAGAGTGAACGTCTAATTTCTGAAAATGTGGAAGAGAGTTCCAGGAGGGGCCCAGGTGAGCATCCTGTCCCCTCACTAACAGGCTGGCTCACAATGAGAAGTCTCTCTCTTTCTTCATAAAGGGAGGGATCTGAATAGAGGGTCCTGCCATTGATCACACACCAGTAGGGAGGTCCTCTTGTGAAAGCCTATTCAAGGTGGGGAAACTGAGGCATAGAGGGGGTGAGTAATTTGCTTGGGGGTCACCTACAGCTCGTCAGTAGCAGAGCAGGGATCAGAGGAACCCTCACTCTTGGCCAGAATCTATTCGCGCTGGTGGCACAGAGTGGGTCCAGCATCCCCGGGCTCTAGGGAGAAGGGCGCACAATGAGCTCAGGTCGGGGGGGGGGGCGCTGCCCTCCAGAACAGGACAGTCCTCTGTGTCTGGCCAGCATCCCACGTGCCCTGCGCCTTTGCCCTCTCGGAAGGGCACGGGGCACAGGAAATGCTGACCTGTCAGCAGGTATAAACTCGTAAGTTTCTCCCTCGGAGGGTTTCCAGGACTGTTTACCCAAGTAGACACGGGAGGATTAGGCCCGCCGCCCATCCAACCCGTCTGGGTGTGACCAGGTGCTCTGCAGCTGTCAGAACAAAGGCTTCGCCTGGAGGAACGGGGTGCCCACACGGCTCCATGGCCCCGAGGGACGCCCTGGGATGTGGGTCCCGAGCTGGTGCTCCGGGGTCCACAGGCAATTCAAGAATGTGGCTAAGAACACGGGCCTCCACATGGAACCTTCTGGTCCATGCCCAAGCACCGAGGGCTAGGCCATTTCCCAGGACAGCCAACCGAGGCAGCCCCGGTCTGCAGGCGTAGCCCGTGGGCACTGCTGAGATAGGCAGGAAATGCTGAGCTGAATCTGCCTAGGGCTTCCAGGTCCCCCAGGGCCCGTCCTCACCCATTCCCAGAGTTCCCCCTTGGCAGGAGCAGGGGCACAGGAAGTGTTATTGTCCCAGGAAATCCTCCCCATCCTGCTTCTCTCTGCCTTGGATCTTTTCCCTGTCCTGTGGCCTCTCATCCACTCGTCCACAAAGGGTGCACTGTGTGGTCCTTTAAGGGAGTTTTCATAAGTTAGGACGTGGAACAACCCAACCGTGGGCTCAGGGCACGTGGCGATGACGCCGGCGGGCTTGGGCAAGCGTGCGCCACCTGGCCCCGTCACCCGAGTCACAGGGACCATTGTGGGCAGGTGTTATTGTTTCAGTGGGCGCAGCTGAGGGTGGGTCAGTCAGCGAGACTTGGTAAATTGTTATTTACAGTTTCTGAGCTTTTAAAAGAAGAGCGGCCCCAGGATCAGGGTGATTCCAGACCCGTGGCACCATGACGGCCATCGTACCTCTGCTGGCTCTCCTCCTCCTGGGGGCCCAGGCCCAGCACGGTTCCGAGTGGACCTACTCAGGTAAGACCCCACCCCAGGGGCTGTGCCTTCCCTGGGTACCCTCAGCCCCGCTGGGGCTGCCCTGCCTGCCTACGGAGAGCGCACTGAACTCAGACCCCTGATTGGGACGAGGGGAGTTCGCTCTCCCTTCCCGGACCACTCCCCTCCAACTTCCCCGGCAGGTATTTTTGCTTTAGAACCTCTTCTGGCCCCGGCCCTGGTTGGAGAGCCCGCTCATCTCCTCTGACTATGAAGCCCTTTGCTTTCTCAAGCTCTGTGCATGCAGGAGGAAGTTGCTAGAGAGGGCTCCTGGCCGTCTCACAGAGGGTGTGTGGGTTTGTGAGAGCTTTCTTCTTGGAGACTTCATGGTCTGAGTTTTACTCAGAAACGGCCCTGGGCTGCCGCCTCCCAGGAGCTGTGTCCTTGCTGAGGCCCAGATCTGCACATCAGGACCCGAGTCACCCCTCCCATAGGTCGGTGAAGAGAATTCCTGCCCCTGTCCCCCTCTTCCTCCCATGCACCCAGGGATGGGGCTGCTGGCTGACTCACTCTCCCCACAGTGCCCCCCAGCCTTTGACACCAAGGGAAGCGTATATTCAGGGTGGATGTCTGGTCCTGTTAAGTCAAGGGCAACAGAGTTAGGGACATCGTGGGAGGCTCAGAGAGTCTGGCGTCAGAGGGCAGGGCGACCAGCTCTGGGTAATGGCTCCACTCTGGAGCAGAGGAGGCCACAGAGGCCCTGGGCTTCTGCTCCATGTGGCTCGTTGGTACTAGGGGTGGTTCAGAAGGGTAAGCAAGAGAGAATTCTAACAGGCTGGTCTTGTTCTCCCTGGGCTCAGCCCAGCCTCTGAGACCGCAGGCCTTCTAGAAAGCCATCAGGGGCCCAGGAACACTCAGGGAGGCTACTTCAAAGGCCTTTTAGGAATACTCAAGAAACCTGCAGCACAGCTGGGGACAGAGGCCAAAGCCTCTTGCAGGGGCTGTGCTTGGGGCCTCTGGGCTTGATCCTGGCATCCCACCTCTGGGAGAGAATTGTTTAAATGTTGGTTTGTAGAGTTAAACCAAGAAGAGCAGAGAAATAAAAAAAAAAGGACTTTTCTGTTGATTGCAAAGCCCAGTAGCTGTGAGGGGCCCCAACACAAACATCTTCCTTAAGGCAGGCCATGCACCTGCCACGCAGCAAGTGGGGGAGACCTTGGATCCCCGACTGCAAAGCGCTGGGCCCAGGACAATGACTAGCTTCTTCCTTCTCTCCCTCGAATTATTGCCCACCTTAAAAAAGAGACACTTACTTCGATTTTCTTCAACTAATCACTTTGGTGATTTTGAACCTGATGTTTCCCTTCTTGTCCTGAATCCAGAGGTGTAGGCGCCCAGGGGGTCTCTACCCTCCTGGGACCCAGAGCAAGGGGCAGGAGCAGGTAAACAGGGGTCCTGCGGTTGGGGGGGGTGCCGCATGGTTGTTGGGGAGGGGAAGGAAATCTGTGCCATTAGGAGGAAATGGGGACAGGGCCCCGAGAGTCACTCAGCAATGCCAAGCCCTAGAGGAGCCCTTCCAGTGCATCTATTTCCATTCCAGGGGTAAACGAAAGCTCTATGTTAAAGCCCTTCATCCGTTTCTAGACACCCACTGTTCTCCATGCCAGTGCCAGCAACAGGGGCGTCTGGGATCCGGGTCAAAGCCTCTGAGACAACAAATTCCTCGGAGCTGATTTGACTTCTGGGGGTCAGGCTCTGCTTTCTAAGAGGCAGGCGTCCGGCCTCCCACTGGGCAGGCCTTGCTGTGAGCTGAGCTGCCAGAACTCTGACCCCCTTGGTTCTCTTCTGTCACAGAGGGGGCACTGGACCAAGCACACTGGCCCCGGAATTACCCCACCTGCGGGGGGAGGAGACAGTCACCCATCAACCTGCAGAGGAGAAAGGTTCAGTACAACCCCTCCCTGGGGCCTCTGTACCTGAAAGGCTACGAGGCCCAGGGGGGCGAGTTTCCCATGATCAACAACGGCCACACAGGTAAGGGGCAGGCGGCGGGACGCTGTCCACCCGCGCTCAGCGGCGGCGGCAGCAGGTGCCAGAGCGGCCCGCGGGAGACGCAGGGCACAGGCCCGACACTGCGGGCCACAGGTGGGCGGTGGCCCCCACGCCAAGCTGCGGGGAGGGCCTCGGTCTTTGGCCTCGAGTCCGGGCTGGCTCCTTCCCTCTGTGGGCTAACCTCTAGTGTTGCTGAAGCCACGGACCTGCCTGCCCTCCATGATCTGTGCCCTGGTCTGATTTTTCCATATTTTCCGTATTGAGTCTGACTGGCTCAAAGCCTGACAGGCAGGCCCAGCATTTCTCAAAGATTTTATTTATTTTTTGGAAGATTTATTTATTTATTATTTATCAGAGAGAGAGAGAGAGAGAGCGTGCACAAGCAGGGGGGAGTGGGAGAGGGAGAAGCAGGGACCCCGCTGAGCAAGGAGCCCAATGTGGGACTCCATCCCAGGACCCTAAGATTATGACCTGAGCCAAAGGTAGATGCTTAATTCACTGAGCCACCCAGGTGTCCCTCAAAGGTTTTAAAAATAAGCTCTTGAGGTCTTGAATTCGGTTCTCTTCTAGGAAGGGGGTAGAGGTCAGACAGGAAAAGGCTGACCTGGGTCTTGGAGATCCCCTAGTTCAGAAGCCTGGACAGGACAACTGGAAAATCCTTGCTTTATGTTTACTGAACATACTTTTGATTTTCCAGGTGGGCCCCTCTCCTCTGAGACTCCTGATACCCCCCACCTTTGGCAGGGGGCATTGTTGAGGCGGGAGGTCAAGGACCTGGGGAGGCCAAAGGACTTAAGATCACGCAGTCTCCGGTGGGCGGCTGAGCGGCCCCTGGCCCCTCCCTGCCCCGCCCCCCACGTCTGATCCTTGGCCACGCCCTCCTTGGCCACGCCCCTCCCCACTTCCACCGGGGCTCGGCTGATTTACTGCCCACCCCAGAGGTGCACGGGAGTCCCAGGATTTAGATTTCTTCTTTGCAAAAATGAGAAGGTAAAATCAGTTACCCTTGATGGGGCGGGTGGACACAGGAGAGAGAGGATCTATAAAAAGCCTCAGGCTTCGGTGGCCTAAACCCCTGAACTCCACAAATAATTCATGAAAGCCTGATTTTATCTTTTTTTTTTTTTTTAAGATTTTATTTATTTGACAGAGAGAAACACAGCCAGAGAGGGAACACAAGCAAGGGGAGTGAGAGAGGGAGAAGCAGGCTTCCTGCTGAGCAGGGAGCCGGATGTGGGACTCGATCCCGGGACTTGGGTCTAAGCGACTGAGCCGAAGGCAGTCGCTTAACCAGCTGAGCCACCCAGGTGCCCCTGGTTTTATCTTTAATGTCACGCTCCTATTTCCAAAGTCACTCTCTCCAGCCTCCAGCAAGCTGGCAGGTGGGACTGCCTCCCCCACTTACTTTTTTTACTGTTTGTTCAGTAAACATTTATTTTGGTTCACGTCAGTATGAACATTAATTACAGTAATGGTTGGGCCAGATTAGGGGAACCTTAACTCTTGTGGTTCTTCTAAGAGGGGATAATTAGACTCACAGTTGTCAATATTTGAAATCTAAGAATTTGACCTCAGGTTCTTTCTTAAGGACTCCTTTTCTTTGTTAAAATAGTAGTAATTAAATACATTGTCAATAGCTAAAATTGCCCTTCGTCCAGTCCTTGCCCTCGATGAAGAGGGGCCAGAGGTGGCAAGTGAAGGCATGGGGGAAGCGTGGCTGACCCCTCTAGGACAGGCAGCCAGAAGTACGAGAGGATTGAAAACTCCCTCTGGTAACACGGGCTGTTTCCATCGCATGCCTGCTGGGTAGGGCTTTGTGCTGCAGACGCAGGGAAGGGGGGTGTGGGGAGGTGTTAGGAAGGTCCCAGCTTCCCCCCAGGGTCCCAGCGGCTCCCTCCTCCCAGTCTGCAGAGGGCCCTGGACCCTCCTCCTTCCGCTGTATTGGGCTCTTTGGAGGTTGGAATCCTGTAGGCTCCCCAATCTACCCTACATCATAGCAAACATATTGGAAAGCACTCAAACAACTCCCATTACTTATATTTTTTGATGTCAAGTATTTTGCAAGATTTTTAGAATTCTTTACAATTGGCTTTACATTGTCAGCAAGCTCCAAGCTTCGAGAATTCTACTGAAGGGAAAAACACCCCCGCCACTCCACTCAACAAATTTTCAAATCTAATAACATTTTGATGAGTAAGTTTAACAATAAAGTTGACATAATTAAACATTTATTAATTTGATTTTGCAGGGTTCCTTTTAGATCTCAGAACCTAAGCTATAAATATACATATATATTTATAGATACATATTTTTAATTGACTTCATTTGTTTTAGGTCAGTTTCAGGTGCATAGCAAAATTAAGAGGAAAGTGCAGAGACTTCTCATACACCTCTGCTCCCACATACATTGCCCTACCCATTATCAGTATCACTCACTAGAATGGTATTTTTTTTTAATTTTAATCTTTATTTATTTATTTATTTATTTTAAAAAAGATTTTATTTATTTGACAGAGAGAAACACAGCCAGAGAGGGAACACAAGCAGGGGGAGTGAGAGAGGGAGAAGCAGGCTTCCCGCCGAGCAGGGAGCCTGATGTGGGGCTCGATCCCGGGTCTCCGGGATCATGACCTGAGCCGAAGGCAGTCGCTCAACCAACTGAGCCACCCAGGCACCCCCAGAATGGTATTTTTAAGATTTTACTTATGTGTGTATGTATGTATGTATGTATTTAGAGAGTGAGCAGGGGGAGGGGCAGGACAGGGAGAAAGAATCTCAAGCAGACTTAGTACTGAGCACAGAGCCCCACATGGGGCTTGATCCCATGACCTTAAGATCATGACCTGAGCCAAAATCAAGAGTCAGTTGATTAACCAACTGAGCCACCCAGATCCCCCAGAAGAATACTTTTTTTTTTTTTTTTTAACCAAGGATGAACCTACTTTGACACAAGGTAATCACCATTTTGGTCTAGAATTTGCTCTTGGTGTACACATTCCATGGGTTTGAGCCCGTGTGGAAGGCCAGTATTCACTGTGACATAACCACACAGCGGATTTTCATGACCCTGATTTCCCCCCTCTGCTCTGCATCTTCATCGCTCCTTCCCGCTGCTGCCCCGACAGCCACGGATCCTTGACTGTCTCCATAGTTTTGACTTTTCTGGAATGTCACAGAGTTGGAATCATACAATAGGTGTCTTTTTCGGATTGGCTCCTTTCACTTGGTACCATGTTTAAGGTTCCTCCATGTTTTTTCAGGGCCTGACAGCTCATTTCTTTTTAGCCTTGAGTAATATTCCATTGTCTGGGTAGAGCACGGTTTATCCACTCACCTACTGAATGCGTATCTGGGCTGTTCTCAAGTCCATCACTGAGCAATCATGAATGAAGTCCTAGATAACCATAGACAGAGTTTGGTTTTACAATTGGGTGAAGACCAAGGAACGTGACCGTTGAGCTGTATGGTAAGACCGTGTTCAGTTTTGTCCCTTCCGAGGCGGCTGTGCCATGTCGCACCCTGCCAGCGCTAGTGAGTTCCCCCCAAATGTCCTCTCAGCATTTGGTGTTGTCAGTGTTCCGGATTTTGGCTGTTCTGATAGGCACGCAGTGGTATCTCACTGTTGTTAGGTTGTATTTCCCCAATGGCGTGCGATGCAAAGTCTCCTTTCCCATGCTTATTTGCCATCTGTATATCTTCGGTGAGTGTCTGCTAAGGTCTCTGGGCCATTTTTTAATCAGCCGCTTGTTTCCTTATTATTGAGTGCTAAAGGGTTCTTTGTATATTTTGGCTGGGAGTCCTTTATCAGCTGTGTCTCTTGCAAGTATTTTCTCCTAGTCTGAAGCTTATATTCTAAGGCTGCTCACACTGTCTTTTACAGAATAGAAGTTTTTATTTAGTTTTTTTTTTTAAGATTTTATTTATTTATTTGACAGAGAGAGATCACAAGTAGGCAGAGAGGCAGGCAGAGAGAAAGGAGGAAGCAGGCTCCCTGCTGAGCAGAGAGCCCGATGTGGGCCTTGATCTCAGGACCCTGAGATCATGACCTGAGCCGAAGGCAGAGGCTTTAACCCACTGAGCCACCCAGGCGCCCTTTTATTTAGGTTTTTAAAGATTTTATTTATTTATTTGAGAAAGAGGGAGAGGGAGAGCACACAAGCAGTTGGAAGGCCAGAGGGAGAGGGAGAAACAGACTCACTGCTGAGCAGGGAGCCCGATGTGGGACTCGACCTCAGGACCCTGGCATCATGACTCAAGTCGAAGGCAGATGCTTAACGACTGAGCTGCCCTGGCGCCCCCGTTTGGTGACTTTGAATAGGAAGACTCGGCCAACAGAGTAGATGTTGCTTGTCCCAGTCCTAAATCATGTATATCCTCCTAAATCTTTTTCTTCATCACTCTCTGCTGTCGCCCTCCAGAGTCTCCCTTTTCTCTGGCTCATTCCAGAATGTAGCGACGTCTCTGAGGCCTGAGCCAGTAAAGTGAACAACAGCAGCTAGGTGACAAGATTGACCTCCCTGGGGCCAATCTGAAGGGCACCAGGCAGGAGGAGGAAGTGGGAAGAGTGGCCCGGTTTCCCGGTTTCCATCCCCAAGAACTTAACCCTTGAATGCATCTGCTGATAAGAACAAGTTAAACCCCAGGCCAGGGGTTCCTGGTTTCTTGACTTGCTGCAGAATGTGGTCTCTTGTCTTTCAAAGAGAAGCAAAGGACGGTAAAGGTGACATCCTACCCAGGCCAGGACCTGTTCTTGGTCTGGCCAGCCCTCCCCCGCCTCACCCTGTGACCTTGTGTCTCTAAGCAAGCCTTTCCCCTTCTCCAGGTTGGTCTGCATGTCCATAAAAGCATTGAAGTCTGCAGGGATTTTATGGAATGGAGTCGGCTGTTCGTTGTGCTATTTCTTTTATTTATTTATTAAGATTTTATTTATTTATCTGAGAGAGAGAGAGAAAGAGAGAGCGAGAAAGCCTGAGCCGGGGCAGAGGGAGAAGCAGGCTCCCCGCTGAGCAGGGAGCAGTTGGGCTGTTGCTAAAAGTCTACCCAGGACGACGGCATTAAGCGCCTCAACCTGACCTTGCAGACAGTACTCTGGGAGTCAAGTCATCACACTGGTCCCCAGAGGCCCCCCACCCCTCCCTTCCTATTCGTACACTGTGGGCAAATCACAAAATTGGCCGGAAGCGGAGAGTGGCAGGAGAGTGGCATTCTGGTTTCCACACCCACTGGCCATAGTTTTTAGGGCATCCTCCTTCCCTAGAGCTCACAAGCTGGCCCTGCCACCACCCCCACCCCGTGGTTCTGCCCCTGACCCCCGGGGTTTGGGTAGGAAGATGTAGGCCCTGACGTGAGCACCTGCCCAGCTGGCTCTCCCATCCTGCCCTGCGTGCCGGTCACCTCCTCCCACGGGTGACCCTGTGTAGGGCGTCCTAAGCCAGTGTGGCCTTGGCATGCCTCATAGGTGGGCAGGGGGGCAGGGGAGCTGCTTGGCCTGTAGACCTGACCCCTTTGAGCCCGTGCGCACCTGTGGCAGCCCCAGCTCGGCCTCTCTCCCAGTGCAGATCAGCCTGCCCCCGACCATGCGCATGACGGCCCCCGACGGCACGGAGTACACAGCGGAACAGCTGCATTTCCACTGGGGTGGAGCGTCTTCGGAGATCAGCGGCTCCGAGCACACCATCGACGGCACCCGATTTGTGGCAGAGGTACTGTGAGGACCCTGGCCAGGTCCTCTTTCCTCTTTCCAACCCTGCAGTCAATTTCCTTATGAAAACAGCCAAAGAGAACACATGGTGGGGCGCCTGGGTGGCTCAGTCGTTAAGCATCTGCCTTCGGCTCAGGTCATGATCCTGGAGACCCGGGATCGAGCCCCGCATCGGGCTCCCTGCTCGGCGGGAAGCCTGCTTCTCCCTCTCTCACTCCTCCTGCTTGTGTTCTCTCTCTGGCTGTGTTTCTCTCTGTCAAATAAATAGATAATATCTTTTTTTTTAAAAAAAGAGACTGCATGGTGACCGTCAAGTCACCCTAAAGTTGATTTTTTTTTTCATTCGTTCACGACTATTTTTTGATCCCTGCTGTGTGCCAGGGGTTCAAGAAGGGTCCCCGCTCTCACAGATGGCACAGCAAGGCAGGAGCCTACAGCCCATAGATGGGGCAAGCCTTCTCTGGTTTCAGCTTAATGTCTATATGTTAGATGTTCAGGGTTCTCTCTCTTGCATAGATCTGTCCTTGGGATGACCATGTTTTGCAGTGCCCTCCAGAGCAAGATGACTCATGTCCACTCGTGGGAGAGCTCAGGAGAACCCAGTGGCCTCAGACGAGCCCTCTGGATGCTGCCAGCTCATCAGTCTGGAGGGTGGGGTCAGGGAAACGCCCTTGACTTGTCATCTCCGCAGGATCCCATTCATGCTCTTTCTGTTGGAGAACTTTCTGGTCTTGATGGATCTCATATCAGAGGGAAGGAGGTCAGAGTTGTTTAGGAGGGACAGGATGAGGCTTTGGGTAGAGACTTGACTTACCCTTTCTTGCTCCCACAGATTCACATCGTTCACTACAATTCTAAATATGGGAGCTACGACAGAGCCCAGAGTGCCCCGGATGGCTTGGCCGTGCTGGCAGTCCTTGTTGAGGTAGGCTGAAGCGACACATGTGGCCTCAGAGATCGGTGTGCAGAGCATCAGGTGCACACGAAGGGTCTTCCTTCCTGTCCCTCCTCATCTGTTTCTGGGCTCACTGCTCTGGAAAGAACTCTGACTCAGCAAAGCCCTCGCTCACAGTCACTGTGTCCCTTCTGTGTAACCAATCTCGGGGACCTTGGATAAGTGGGATGACTGATTTAAAAGAGCTAGGAACACTGCATGGTTGACCAAACATAAACTGACCTGAGGGTAGGGAGGAATCGGCCACCTGCCAGAGAAAGGCAACACCCGCTTTTCTGCTTTCCTCAGAAAGTCTGGAGGGCAGAACCCATGGCTATGTGGCAAGAAGTGGTCAGTGAATTCAGTTTCCCAGCAAGTGTTAAGTTGGATAAAATGGCCAGAAACAACCATATCCCTGCTCTGGAACTAGACCAAAGGCAAACAACAAATTGAGACATTTGTTTGTGAAAGCGGCCAGAATTTGGAGTCAGAACCATGTGGCTTTTCCACCCCACCCTCTAGCTTGGTCAGCAAGGGAGTTTTACTGGCGTGGGCTGGACAGGAGACTCAGCGGTCTCTCGGCCTCGGGGTGGCCGACTCACTTGACTTGGAGTGTGAGTTCAAAGCTGGTGCCTCAGGATCTATCAGTAAAAGTAGGAAGTAGAAGTTGAGGCTGACCCGCTAACTGGAGGATCTCTGAATGTGCTCCTCGGATCCATCAGTAGAGGGCGCAAATCTGATGCGCTTGAGGGGTTTGAACAACAACCTCTGCAAAAATCATTGACTGACCACAAGTTATGCCGACAGTTGGTGGTTCTTAGAGAGCCCTAGGAATAAGATTTAAGAACAGAGTGGTGACATCAGCGTCTGTACATGGTGGAGGAGACCCATCCTGCAGATGAAGGCCAAAGAAACTACTAAACAGATACACAAACAAATGAAAGAATTCTCAGACAATTTTTAAAAGCAGAATTCATGTTTACATCATATATTATTTAAAGGTCCAATTAAAAAAAAAGCCGGGCATCCGAAGAAATAGGAATATATGATCCCTGTCTAGGAGAAAAAAGACGCAGTCAATGGATGATGCCTGAGTGGATTCGGGGACTTAGCAGACAGGACTTTCAAACAACCATCATACACATGTTCAAGGAATTAAAAGAAATTGTGTTCAAAGAGTTAGAGGAAAGTATAATGACAATGAAAAAAAGGGAAGCAGAAGTGATAAAAATGCACCAAATGGAAAGTCTAGAGTTTAAAAGTATAATAAATAAAATGAAAAATTCATGACATGGTCTCAAAGCAGATATGAGACAGCAGAAGGAGAGAGATCAAAGAAATTATTAAATCTGAGGAACAAAGGAAAAAGATTGAAGAAAAATGAACAAAGCCTTAGAGATTCATGGGAACAAGATCACACAGCCCAACATATCCTTGGTTGGAGTCTTGGAGAGGAGAAAGAAAGTAATAGAAAAAAACCTGGAGGAATGATAGCCCCAAATTCTCCAAATTTGATGGAAAAAAATAATTTACTAAACCAGGAAACTGAGCAAAGCCCATGTTTGATCAGAGTCAAAGTCAAACAGTTAAAATCTTCAAGATAAAAAGGATCTTAAATAGGGGACAGACGTACAACTAACAGAAGACTTCTCATTAGAAACAAGTCATTGGAAAGCCGTGGAATGCCTGTCAACCAGGAACCCTAAACCAGCTAACACTCTTCAACAGCGTTGAGGGTGAAACAGACGCATTCCCAGATAAAGAAAAACTGAGATAATTGCTAATAGCTCTGCCTTACAAGAAACATTACAGAAAACCCTTCTGGCTGAGAGTCAATGACATCATACAGCAACTCAAATCCACGGAAAAAAATGAAGGATGCTGGAAATGGTAACTATAAAAGACTATCTACAAAGACTTTTATCTTGTCTTTAAAAAATTTCTTTTAGAAAACCCATAAGATTGTTGAAAGCAATCATTCTACCACTTATTGTTGGGTTTACAATATAGATAGATGTAATGTCAATGACTAAAGAGGGGAAAATAGAAAGCAATAGAGCTAGCTTGGAGCAAAATCACAATATTTTATGGGAATTAGGTCAGTATTAACCTGATGCAGGTTGTGTTAAGTTGCATATTGAACAGTAGTCCCCCCTTATCCCTGGTTTCACTTTCCTGAGTTTTAGTTACCCGGGGGCAAGTGCAGCCCAGAAGCAGATGTTCCTTCTAGTGATGTAGTCCAGGAGCCTAATCCTCGGTCCCAGTGCCTACGTCATTCACCTCCTTGATCTCATCACATAGGTATTTTATCATTATGCTTCATCGCAAGAAGAGCCAGTGTAGTACAAGAAGATATTTTGAGAGAGACCACGTTCCCATAGCTTTTATTTCAGCATATTGTTATAATTGTTCTATTTGATTATTACTTATTGTTGGTCTCTGACTGTGTCTGATTCATACACTGAACTTTATCACAGGCATGTATGGGAAAAAATCTGGTATATATAGGGCTTGGTGCTACCCATGGTTTTAGGCATCCACTGGGCGTCCTGGAATGCATTCCCTTCAGGTAAGGGGGAATAGCTGTGATCACTAGAGCAACCGCTAATAATTAAGAATGGTTTAGTGGGACATGAAAATTATTTGTTTCACACAAAAGGAGGAACAGAGGAACAGAAGTGCACGAGGTGCCTAGCAAAACAAATAGCGAGTGGCAGTCATAGATTCAAGAAATCAGAATCCCTACGGAATAGAAGTGGATCAACACCCCTGACTGAAAGCGCCACTGGAAATTCACCTTTTGCACCAAAAGCAATTTTTCTCACTTCTGAAGAGTCAATGCTCACACAAAGCGACAGTGACCTGGAACCTTAGACAAAGGGCTGTCCCCGGCTCAGGCACAAGTCCTGGTTGAGGAAGGGGGCCCATGAGACCAAGCCCCCTTCATCACAGGGAACTGGCCTGAGGCAAGACCCTGCCCAGAGTCCCCAGGGGTATGGTGACAGTGACTTTGGGCCGTGCCCTGAGGGCCTCCCAGGTCATCACCGAAAAGCTCCTATCCTGGAAGTTTCCACCCTGTCTCCCTGGAAGAGACTAGGGGCCCAGGCAGCTGGTGGCAAAGAACAACCAGAGGATCTCTTCGCACACGCCTGGGGCTCAGTCAGTCTGCCTCCGCCCTGCCCCCGGGCTCTGGGTCCCCAAGGGCACTGAACAGCTGCATTACGGGACTGGGGTCCCTTTTCCATTCAATGCGCTGCTCTGCGTTTCTCCTCCAGGTCAAGGATCACGGCGAAAACACTTACTACAGTAACTTCATTGCCCACCTGAATGACATCCGGCATCCAGGTGGGAAAGCCACGGCAGCGGCGGGAGCGTGAGGCGGGAACGGGGGGCTGGGGAAGGGGGACATCGGCAGAGAAGGTGGCACACGGGCCCTGCTGGGGGGTCTGGGGTCTCGTGCCAGTAGGTTCCTGCTGCCGGCCCAGGCTGTGAACGCCCCCCGAGAAACCTGCTCGTAAACCCCACCGGCCCACAGTTGGAAGCCAGGGTACCACGTACTGGGGGTTCCCCCTCTGGCTCCAGGGGGTAGTGATGACTCTGAGCACAAGAGAGAGACAAAGAGAGAGAGAAAGAGAGAGAGAGAGAGTGAGAGAGAGAGAGAGAGAGAAAGAGAGAGGGAGGTGTCCTCCTTAGCTTCAGGCTGAGGATTAGCCCCTCATCATTGGGCCTGGACAGGGCTGGTCTCCCTTTCTCCCACCTCCAGAAGGCAGAATTCATGTCCGAGTGGCCACCGACCCCTACGCCTGTGACCTGAGCCACAGCCACGTCAGCTTTGATACCTGGGACTTGTGCTTCCCTCTCCCAGACTCCAGCTCCCTGATTTCAAGTCCTGCCCCTCCAGGGGGTCCCTTGACCTCCAACCCATGGGCCTTTGTTCTCACCAGTGCATGAGTAGGGGTGAGGGAGAGGCAGGGGGAGCCTGACGACTTGCGGCTCAATCCCAGGACCCCGGATCACGACCTGAACTGAAGGCAAACACTTAACCCACTGAGCCGCCCGGGCATCCCCAGGGGCCGTTATTTTTATTCATAGCCACAGATATGAGCATGCATTAATACTGCCTGGAAATCCTAAAATACTCATCTGGGCCTTTGCTTTTCCCCTCTCCAGAATGCTTATTTCACATTTGATCCCCTCCCTCAAAGCCCCTCTGCCTTGGCCCCAGCGTCCCCCTCGGAGCAGATCGGATTCCTTGTTCCCGCTTTATGGAGAAGGCAGTCAGACCCTCACCATCTTCTTAACCCCTCTGCACCTGCCTAGCTCCACGTCCCCTCCTCTGCTACAGTGGGAGAGAGTCCCTGCTCCCGACCAAGCCTGGACCTCCACAGCATGCCTGCCACCCCTCCCTCTCAGGGTCCTCCCACCTGCCCGCCTCTCTCCTGTCCCGCGGCACTCATTTCTAACCCTGCTCAGCTCATGGATCTGTGCTCTGATACCCTCCGAGTCTCTTCTGACCCAGCCAGTCCCTCGCCAGCCTCCCATCTTCCATCCCATTCAAAGCACCCTTGAACGTGTTGCCTCATGGGCCTGTTCTGTTTTCTCCCTAACCCTCGGCTGGCCCCAATAGGCCACCGTCCCTTTAAGGTCCCCTCTGTTAGATCTCCTTGCCGAGTCTCCTTTCTCTTAATTGACCTGGAGACAATGATCCGTCCCATCCAGCTGTTCTGCCCACACTCCTGCTCACTCCCAGCTCGGCTCTCTCCACTCCTGCTCTTAATTGTGGGGGGCTGGCTCTGGCTTCCCCCGGGGACCTCATTCAGTCCCATGGCCTCGATTGCCCTCTCTGGGCTGCGGACTTCAAAAATCTATATCTGGTCCTTCATGCAGTGACAGTGTCATGGGACAGGGGAGGCAAAGCAGACGCAAGAATCAGCTGGCTATTTGACGGACCCTTTTTAACTTAAAAAAAAAATTCTTTTTAAGTAGGCTTCACCCCCAACGTGGGGTTTGAACTCATGACCCTGAGATCAAGAGTTTTGTGTGCTCTACCAACTGAGCCAGCCAGGGGCCCTTCCCAGAATCATCCTTGATTTCCTACTTTCCATTATCCCTCACATCCAAACCATCAGCAGGCCTTACTCTTTTCACCCCCCTGCTTTCAGTCCTCTCGTGTATAAGCTGAGTAGTAGTAGAATTGCTGGATCATATGGTAATTCTATTAATTTTTAAAGTTGTCATCATATCGTTTTCCATAGCGGCTGCACCACAGTCCTGGAATTCTTGATTCACTTAAATATGTTATAGTGATGCAACTAAATCTATTCACTAGAGCCCTTTAGAAGGTTGTATCTTGAAGCCTTTCCAATGACACTAGAATTTAGAATTCTTTTTCACTGTTCATGGGATTATGCCCAGACTCTGACGCTTCAGTTTAGTGAGACTTTTTATGTAAAAACTGTAACCTCTTTGCCATTAAAAAAAATGCAAAGCGCTCAGGGAAAGTGAAGCAAAATTCAACTCAACTCCGTGTTTCTTTGATGGCGTCATGCTGAGTTCGGGGGCTCAGAGTCATGACATCACAGAAGAGGGGTTCTCTAGAGGCAGCAGTGGGTACTGGTGCTGTGAGTCTCCGGACACCCTGCGGAAGCGCCTCTCCCCTCGCCCCACCCACACCCCACCGGGGGCTGAACTTGGTTCCTGGAGGGGGGCATGGCAGGAAGTGCTCAAGACCAGGGGGGTCTGCTCCCCTACTCGGTGCTGAGTCTGCCTGTCTTCCTAATCTCTATCCACTCCTTTTTTCTTTCTTTCTTTCTTTCTTTCTTTCTTTCTTTCTTTCTTTCTTTCTTTCTTTCTTTCTTTCTTTCTT
>PITA01009121.1:17735-42285 GCA_004023965.1 Spilogale gracilis | reverse complement strand
GCCCAAGGCATATGCTTAACCAACTGAGCCACCCAGGTGTCTTTCTAACCACCCATTCCTAAGTGAGCCTAAATCAAGGAATTTTGTTCTTTCTTAAGATTTCTTACCCAGAAGTCCCTAGCAGTCATAATTCTTTTCTTTCATTTATCATAAAGCACATTGTCTGCCCAAAAGTTGTGATGATAGTTAGGCTTATGAGTGCTTCCCTAAGCGCGAGTTCAGTGACCAGGCTTTATAAGCACACATTCCCCCCTTTTATCCTCTTAGCAATCCTACTGAACATTTTCTTGTCACCGATGAGGGAGCAGCCTTTGAGGAGTGAGCACTCCGGCCTGGGCAACTCAGCCAGGAGGAGCTATCTGAGTGGGTCTCTCCTCAAATTCTTTGCTCTTAGCCACCTTCTAGGAAACAGCAGACTGGGGAAATGCTTCTATCAGCTTCTCTGTTCTGAAGAATCAAAAGATTCAAACGTGGGGAGGTCTGAGCCAGAGCTATCTCCCCAAGGGGCACCGGGGGCTCCTCACATTCCTTTCTCCCTCTGTTAGGACAAAGCACAGTTCTGAGGGGCCTTGACATTCTGGACATGCTGCCCGAGGACATCCACCACTACTACAGCTATCGGGGGTCACTCACCACTCCTCCCTGTACTGAGAACGTCCACTGGTTTGTGCTGGTCCATCACGTCCTGCTCTCCAGAGCACAGGTAAGGCATGGCATCATCTCCCCAGTTCCCCTTCTGACTGCCTAGCTGACAAGAGTGCTCCCCTACATCTCACCTGATGCCAACACCTGGGCTCCCCAGTGCCTTCCTGCCCCGGCGCTACTGTGCCGAACCTCTGTCGCCCTCGGTGACCTTACTAGTGCTTGGGCACAGATGGGCAAGTTGAGGCATCAGGGAATCCAGGGTACCCTGGGACCCTGGATGCAGCAAAAGGACTGGGACCTGACCTGGGTCAGAGCTGCATGGTGAAGGCACATATTTAGTGAGCGGATGCTCCTGCCAGGTAGTGTTCTAGGTCCTTGATGGAAAAGAACCTCTGTCCTCTTGATAAATGGCTTTACGCAAGGACATACTGACATTGTTAGCTCTTGACCATGCTAACACACTTGCAGTCCTTTGAGGACAAGAGCTGTGCCAGCTACCTTTGGTCCCCAGCATAGTGTGGGCGCATAGTAAACATTTGTTGCATTAATGAAAGGGCAAATGTGACTGAGATTGCAGAGGAAAAGCTGGCATTTCCTTCTGGGTGATGTTCTTCCTCAGGGACAAGTAGATCTTTTTCTTAAACTTTTAACTTCCTCAATGTAGGAAAATCCAGAAAGACCCCTATTCAAAGATACCCACATACAAATCTGTTTGCTTCTTTTTCTCCTTCCTACTGGTGACCAAATACTCATAGAAAACAATTGGAAGAGATTGTTGGAAGAAAGAATGGATGGTTAGAAGAATGGATGGATGGATGGATGGATGGATGGATGGATGGATGGATGGATGGATGGATGGATGGATGGATGGATGGATGGGTTGGTGGTTGGATGGATGGGTGAATGGATGGGTGGATGGGTTGGTGGAGGGATGGATGGATGAATGGGTGGGTGAAAGGGTGGGTGGGTGGATGGATGGATGGGTGCTCTGCCTGCCACGTACCCAAACTTGAGATCTTCTCATACTCACTTTATCGGGGTTATAGAAATAAACCCAAGCTCTAGTTCAGTGGCGAATTACGCTCCTTTAGACCACCCAGTACCTCTTCCCCTCCATAATTCACTTCATGTGGCCTCCAGATTTGGAAGCTCGAGAATTCCATAATGGATCACCACAACAAGACCCTCCACAATGACTACCGGAGGACCCAGCCCCTGAACAACAGAGTGGTGGAAACCAACCTCATGATTCTTCCTAACCCACGTAAGATCAACTCTTGCTTATTCTTTGCAATTTGTTGAGTCCTCTTTCCTTCCTTCTCTGATGGATGCATCTCCTCTGGCAATAGTAGGGGAAGGACAGTCATCGAAAGGGTGGGAGGCTTGGATGGGCCAATCTGTACAGGGCACATGTAGGCAAAGGAGATGGCTCATCTTCCCAGCCCAGGCAGTGACGCCAGTGAATAGAACAGAGGAGACCACAAGGATGGACAGTTACATGATTTATTACCTACTTGGTCTTGCCAGAGACAGCAGTAGAAGCAAGGTGCTTAGCAACATCCTGACGCTCCCATAAGAGTGTAGGCTCAAGGTAACCGTATTAAACACAACTCAAATTATTTCCCTCATGCCTTTGTCTTGGTCTGTTTCCAAGCCCATCCCTAACTCCTACACATTCCCTCAAGGTGGGGTTAACTAAGCATGTATTGTTTCCTACATTTTCTTGAGGATGCTGGAAGTAGGCATGACGAGTCCAGCCTCCCTGGGACCCTCTAACCCACTGAATTGCTGTGGTTGCAAGACTGCCAATATTCTGCAATTTCCCATCTTTATTTTGCCTCTTTCTCTGTAACATTGTGGTGAACTATACACATTCCCTGAATTTGTTGTCTCTGCAGTCTGTTTCTGTTAACCATTCCTAAGACCTTTACATCCTCTTGGTCGCCAATCAATATCATCCACTCAGTATGACCCCAACTGATTATACTATCTTTCAAAACTTTTAAATCTCCAGACATGCTCCCCCCTTGCCATCAACAAAGGCCCATTTGTGATTCTCCTCCCCATCTTTCCTTCCTGGTTCATTGTTTTCCCTTGCATTTGCTTGCTCCTCCAACAACACTAACAGAGGGAAAAGGGCGTCGGTTATAATGGTCACTGCCCTATATTACACTATATATCATATTAACAGCACCAATTCCTTTTCCAAAGGAAGACATCCTCTTAACCAGGTCCAGATGTTAGCGGCCTAGCTGAAGGGGCTTAGACCTTCTGATTCGCCTCCTTGTTCTAATCCTGCTATGTCCCCATTTTCCCTGATAAAATGTTCCACGGCTCTTGTAGTAGGCAGACGCAGACTGTATAGTTTCCTGTATGCCATGCCCCAGATGCTCTTTCCACGATGGGGGAGTGTCATTCCAAGTCACCCTCAGGAGGGAACACAGGTGGTTTAGCTATCTGCCTCTCTGACCAAATGCCCCACCTTGCAGTTTGCCTCAATGTCCCTTATGCCCGCCTTTCTGAGACTCACTGTTATGGGTAAATACTTCAGCCTCAGTAGATGGTAAGAAGGCCTCTTCCCCCACTCGCAGCCAGGGGACCGGAATGACAGGCTCCCTTTGCTGTCAAGAGAAGAGAACTGGGGGGCGCCTGGGTGGCTCAGCTGGTTAAGCGACTGCCTTCGGCTCAGGTCATGATCCCGGAGACCCAGGATCGAGTTCCACATTGGGCTCCCTGCTCAGCGGGAAGCCTGCTTCTCCCTCTCACTCCCCCTGCTTGTGTACCCTCTCTGGCTGTGTTTCTCTCTGTCAAATAAATAAAATCTTAAAAAAAAAAAAAAAAAAAAAAGAGAAGAGAACCGGGCATCATTTTGCCCTACCTGCCCTCAGATCCAGACTTCTAGGTAGCAGCGCTGGTTTCCGGTCAGCCCGGCTGTGTCTCCCACCTGATGCTCCTAGCTCCATCCAATTCCACCCCCATTGGGTTAATATGACCAACCCATCCGTAAGGAATGACCTGACAGAGAAGCCAGATTACAAAAGCAAGCAAGTGGCCAAACAGAGATGTCTTGCAATTCAGTTACTAGAAAACACCCATGCTCCCTTAAGGTAAGGGCTGCTGAGCATCACGTGAGAAACCCCAGTCGAGGGACAGGACCCCCGTTGGCATGCAGCCCTTCCTGGGTTCTGGCGGGCTACACGCTGCGATTCACACGGTGTGAAGGTGCCTGAAGCCCATGAAATGGGAACGTGGAGAGCATTCTTTTTTTTTTTAAGATTTTATTTATTTGACAGAGAGAAACACAGCCAGAGAGGGAACACAAGCAGGGGGAGTGAGAGAGGGAGAAGCAGGCTTCCCGCCGAGCAGGGAGCCCGATGTGGGACTCGATCCCGGAATTCCGGGATCATGACCTGAGTCGAAGGCAGAGGCTTAACCACTGAGCCACCCAGGCTCCCCGGAGAGCATTCTAAGGAACCTAAAATCCTTCCCTTTAGTACGGGTGTGGGAAATGGCCTGTCTGACTGTCCCATGCCAAGCTTTTGACCTTTCTGCATTAACTCCTCTTTTTATAGGATATAATCTAGGTCCTGAGTTCCAGCTTTACATAAATCGGCTCGACAACAAGCTCGAATACTTGAGAAGATTTATTGAAAAGAGGAACGTGAAAGACAAACGCTACAGACGGCGAGCTTGAAGCGGGAGGTGTGGGGGACAAGGTGACCATCCTCCCAACCCGCGCCCTGCCGGCGCCCCTGGCTCCCCCTGCCCCCCCAGCTGCCCCCGCCCCGGCTCTTCCAAGAAACCTGGTGCCAGGATTGCAGCCTCCCTGAGGCTCCTGTTCAGGTTCTGAGTGAACCATGACAAGGACAGGGGGAACCAATGAGGTGGTCTAAGGGTACGAGAAGGGGTTTGTTAGATGACACCAATGGGACTTGATTGGAATGGAAATTTAAAGGCAATGGAGCCCTAACTATCTTCCTATCGAATCATGCATGTTGATCTGTGTAAATTACAAAGCAGCCCTGACTGCCCTGTGGGATTTAGGTGAAATAAAATGTCTTTGGAAATTTGTCATTTGAAAATTTCTCTTTTCTTTTTTTATTTTTATTTATTTATTTATTTATTTATTTATTTATTTTTAAGGATTTTATTTATTTTGACAGAGAGAAACACAGCGAGAGAGGGAACACAAGCAGGGGGAGAGAGAGAGGGAGAAGCAGGCTTCCCGCCGAGCAGGGAGCCCGAAATGGGGCTCGATCCCGGGTCTCCGGGATCATGACCTGAGCCGAAGGCAGTCGCTCAACCAACTGAGCCACCCAGGCACCGCCAAAAATTTCTCTTTTCTGTTCCTTTGTGCCACTTCGAATATGCCTTCCGTGCCGTACCACCAGGGCGCCAGTGATGAGACAGAGATCGAGGTGGGAAGGGTTCCAGGATCAAGTTTGGGAAAAAAGAGAGAGAGTCTTACCTTGGGAACTTGTCGGTAGTGAGGTCTGGAGCCCTGGCCAGGCTGTGTGGGCGAAGGAAGAGTAGAGGAGCAGGACCGTGGGCTTCTAGGAGAGATGGGGAGGAGAGGGGAGGAGAGGGGAGGAGACGGGAGAGGACCTCCCTGCACATCTTATCCTCATTGGTCAGTTGGTGGCTGGGTCTTGTCACTAGAGCCGGGTTCAAGGGCTAGTTCTGGTACTTTCGGTCACAACCGCTTTATTGCGAGCAAGGCCGTGGTTCGAGTACCCGGATGCATGTTCACACCTGCGGCCCCTTTCACTGCGTCCTCTTCGATTCCCCCATCTGTGGCACATCCTTTCCTGGCTTTGTCCCCCCACACTGTCATCCACCACCTCTGACTTCACTTACCCCTCAGGGCCGTCCTCAGCAAACCTGCATTTCCCCCAGCTTACTGAAACAGAAGTCAAGATGCTGGGCAGCCCGGGGACCCGTCCACCGCCCCCCGGGGGGAAGACGGTAGAGCCAGGATCTGAAGCCAGGTCTTTGGTACCCAAGTTGTTTTAGCTACAGAAGTCTTCCCTTTCATTTATCCAAGCTTCCTAAAGCACGCCCTAAACATGGGGCTGAAGACCGAGGCACAGAGATGGGGCGGGAGGAGGGATAGTGTCTACACCGGAGCTCCAGCCCCGAGAGCAGGGCAGGCATTGAACTAAGCCATCGCCCCCTCCCAGGAGAACAACGGTTTGTGACCCCTCCAGAGGGGCTGGTGCTTGGCCTGGATGGAAGGAGTTCACCTGGGGAGCCCAGCAGGCAGGCTTGGGGCACGGGGAGTGGGCAGGGAGAGGGGGCGTCCCCTACCTCTGTTCGGTAGTTTTAAGTTTGGAACCTTCCGTTTTAAAACATCATTATAAAACAAAACTAAATTTTAAAGATCTTTTTAAATCCTTAAAACTTAACTTAAAATGTGAAAACTGTAAAATGATCGAATAGCTGTACATTGAATGGGTAGCCCACACAGAGAAAAAAATTTTCCAAGTTATTTTATTAATTTCATTTAATTTTTTAAGATTTTATTTATTTGACAGAGAGAGAGATCACAAGCAGGCCTTGTGAGAGGTCAAAAGTTGCCCTGCCTTTTCTGTCCAGGTTGTATTTCAGAGGGATCTCACAGTGGGTTCTGGGCTGCTCTAGCCGATGACCAAAAACTGCCTGCGTTAAAAGAACAGAATTCTTTTTTTCACAGTTCCGGAACCATAAAACCCGAACTCCAGGCATCAGCTAGGCCAAGGTCCCCCCAGGCCCCTGTGAGAGAGCCCACCTTCTTCCAAGTCTGGTGCCTGCAGGAGCTTCTGCCCAAGGCTGTGTGCCTCCGATCTCAGCCTCTGCCTTCACATCACCTTCTCCTCTGCTCTCTGTGTCTATGCCCCTCTGTCTCTTACAACACTTGTCATCGGCTTTAGGGCCCACCCAACAATCCAGGGCAATCTCATCTCAGAACCCCTCACTCACTTAAAAAAAATCCTTAACAGTGTCTGCAAAGATTTTTTTTTTTCAAATAAGTTCATATTCTCAGTTTCTGGGTGGGTGTATCTTTTTAAGGAGGGGGGCATCATTCAACCTGCTACATTTGGTGAATGGAAATTCTTCCTGGAGCAGTTGTAGCTAGTAAATTCAAAAGGAATTGTTTTGCAACCGCAGTGGAGTGGGGGACCCGGGGGATGATCCTCCTTGGCTCCGAGCACCTGTAGGTGGTAGGCTGAGTTCTTTGTCCCCCCTGGCAGACTCTTAGCCCTGTTAATATCACTCCGACTGAAATAAGCTAAAATCCTGGGCCGCTTAGGGTACACGGCATTCCCTGAAGACGGGCGGCAAAAGAGAAGTTTTTTTTTTTGAGCCTGAATCTAATTAAGCCTGTAGCTTGGGGAGTTTTGGGGAAATGCAGGGGATAGAAGGACTGGGAAGACAAAGGCTCCATGAGGACTTGTCCTCTACAGGAAACTCCAGGTACCTGAGAAGAGTAGCTGGCATCTAGGGGTGCTCGGGGACAAGCCCCGAATGAAAGAATCCAGACCACAGAAAAAATTCCTAAAAAGCAGCAAGAAAAGGACTAGCAACCTATGAGAAAAATCATAAACAGGGACAAACTGACAATTTACAGAGGAGGAAATGGGAATGCCAATAAATCCATGAAAATGCTCACTCTCGCTAGTAATTAAGGTAATGAAAGCAAAACCATGACAAGGTGCCGTCTCATACCCCCAGACCCCCTGGCATGAACTTGGAAAAGTCTGACAACATCAAGAGCTGCTGAGGACGAGGGGCCATCTTCACCATCGGCTGGTAAATTGTCTACGGGAACCCATACTCTGAAAGCAGCCTGGTGACACCTGTAAAATGGAACATGCCAGATCCTAGGACCCAGAAATCCCACTCGTAGGTATTGACCCTACAGAAGCTTGCATGTATGCATCAGAAAGAATCACCTGTGGTTGAAGCATACGGGAAACATCCTAAATGTCTGCAAATAGGATAACGCACCATAATCATCTGGTAGAATAGTAAAGAATGAATGAGCCAGGGACGCCTGGGTGGCTCAGTCAGTTAGACATCTGCCTTTGGCTCAGGTCATGATCTCAGGGTCCTGGGATCGAGTCCCACATCGGGCTGTCTGCTCAGTGGGGAGCCTGCTTCTCCCTCTGTTGCTCCCCCTGCTTGTGCTCACTGGCTCTTTCTGACAAATAAGTAAATAAAATCTTTAAAAAAAAGTGAATGGGGCGCCTGGGTGGCTCAGTGGGTTGAAGCCTCCGCCTTCAGCTCAGGTCATGATCTCAGGGTCCTGGGATTGAGCCCCACATCTGGCTCTCTGCTCAGCAGGGAGCTTGCTTCCTCCTCTCTCTCTGCCTACTTGTGATCTCTCTGTCAAATAAATAAATAAAATCTTTTAAAAAAATGAATGAATGAATCAGAGCCACACGTATCAGTGCGGTAGATATTCACTAGCCACAAAAGCAAGTAGCAGGAAAAATATATAGCGCAATATTATTTGAACAATCACAAGGGGTGCCTGGTCAGCTCAGGCTCTATCCTGGGGGCGTGAGTTTGAGCCCCACGTTGGGTACAGAGATTACTTGAAAATAAAATCTTTAAAAAAAAGTTGAACAATAATAAAATAATTATGCATATATATATAATCCTGAATGCATCTAGTAAAGGTGATTCATAAGAAAAACATCAGCTTCAGAACAGTGGTGTTGTTCATTATGGGGAGAGAGGGAGAGGAACACAGGGCCTTTACTTGTGTCTGTGATGATGTATTGCTTAAAGTGGGTGGTGGATACATGGGTGTTCATTACTCTTTATTAATTATTATTTAATACTTTAAAATATGAATCTAATTACATCACTTTCTTAGTCAAAACCCTCCAATGGTTTCCCATTACACTTCAACCAAACACTAAGGCCCTAATTGGGGTCTCTACCATTTGGCCCATGACTACTTGTTGGATATCATCTCTCTGTTTTGCTCACTGGACTCAGGCTATAGTGTTCTTCAGACATACCAAATATATTCCAACCACAGGGCCTTTGCACATACTGTTCTCACTGCATTGAATATAGAGCACAGGCTTCTGTTCTTTCTTGCCATGCTTCTTCCACCCACATCACCATAAAAGCCACCAGGCCATCTTCTGTTTGGCCCCAGAGATTGACAACGAGCTTGAGATGACACTGGCTGTCTCAGGTAACACTGTGGTGGGCTGCTTCTTTACCATTCTGCCTGGAACTGCGATCTGAGGGCTGGGCGAGTGCCATGTGATCCTGACTGGGGCAGGGTCATCTGTGGATTGGGAGAAGAGCTTGCAGAATGGACCTAGGAAGGATGTGTTGTGGAGGAGGGATGGACTGTCGTCCCAGGTAGAATCATGGTGGTTTTTAGAATCCTCTCCGGTGGATTCCTGGGCTGATGAGCCATAGGCTCCCTCAAGCCGCCCTGGGCAGATCAGACAACAGCTCAGGGCACAGCTCCAAGTGCAGGGAGCGAGGCTGGTGGGGGCTCAGCCCTGACCCAGCTTCTGCAGGTGTTTCAGTTGTAAAGGTCACTCACAGTTAGGTTGTGCTTTGAAAGTTACCTTAAGTTCCCATAGACCTAATCTCCCCTTGAGCCTCACAGTAGTGCCATGTGGTAGGAACTCTCACTCCCAAATTGGAGACAGGGAAACTGAGGCCCGGAATGCCATAGGGATAGAACCAGGATTCTGTGTCTTTCTGTCATCCTGTGATACTTCTCCTTGGGCGAGGAGGAAGATCAGGCAATTCTCCCACCGTGGGTGGGAGATGTCCAAAAACGTCACAGCTTTTGGCATTCAGGAAACAACCATGAGGACGAAAGCCCAAGTTTCAGGCATACTTGCTCCCGAGCAAACTTATTTCCCCTACACCATGAGGACACTGATGCAAGTATTTCCAGGTCATGGATTCTCATTGGCACTAAAGTGTGGTTTCTCACCGAGGACCAAGGACTTGGCTGTTTTCTGAAAAGGAGGCTCTAGCCAGGAAGCCCCTAGTCTGACCAGAAACTCATTCACATGCTAGTGTTCCCGAGGCCTTTGCAGGCCAGGAGCCACACTCCTGGAAGTCCAGCGGGCGGCGGGAGTCAGGGGCACCCAGTAACACCATGCGAGCATATGGGGTGCAACAGTGGGAAGGGCGGGAGCTGGAAAAAGCGGGGAGGCCGGGGCAGGTGAGGTGGCAGGAATTATTTTTGGGGGAGGTATCCACAGTCACCTGGCCCGGCCAACCTGCCCATCAGCCCTGCTGGGAGCTTTGGCCTCCTCACTGTCCAGTGCCTTCCAGGGGCTTTTGGGGAAGCGGAGGCCTTGGGCCTGATGGAGACCCCTTGGAGGCAGCAGAAATGAGAGGGAGAGACAAAGGGACCAGGAAGTGACCATGGAAGGGGCTGTCCACCCTGCAAAACTTATAGGTAAAATTCTTCTATTAAGGTTACTTTATTATTATTTTTTCTATTAAAGTTTTTAAAAGCTTTAGCATGTTTCAGCTCATTATGCTAGCCCAGTTTTGATGTAGCAAGAAGTTGGGAATTTTGGCAATGTCTAACCCTAAAGAATCTTCATCTGAAGACTGGGCTGGCGTGACATTCGTGTTTCTGTGTCTGTGTGTGTGTGTGTGTGTGTGTGCACGTGTGTGCACATATATGAAGAGATCTGGAAGTTTCCATACCAAGGATTTAAATAATGGAGTCTTTTGGGGTGGGTTAGAGTACGACATTTTCCCGCCTCGTGAACAAGCATTACCTCTGTGATGAGAAAAAAATATAGCACAACGAAAGAAAGAAGGAAAAATCTGGAATCTTCCAGCATGACCAATATTTCCACTTTTCCGTAGTCACTTATATTCTGTTTTAATTGTATCGAAAGGTTGAGAATGAAAGTCTTCAGTCATCCACGACGTTTTTACAACTTCTCTGGAAACTGTAAGTATTCCCGTCTAGTTGTGTTGTTCTTACTGTTGATTCATGATCCCAGCTGCTCATATCACAAACACAGACTAGGGATCTGGCTGAGTTTAGTTGAAAAACGACAACAAACAAAAACATCCGGGAAAAAAACTTAAAAGGCTTCAGGTAATATTAATTTCAGGCGGATGTTATTTCCCTCAGAGTGTCTTGTGGACACTTTTTTAAAGTAAATTGTTGGGGTCAATTTTTTCCGCCAAATGTTGTTCTGGCAGAGGCTCCAGAAGTCCCTGCCCGTCCCGGGACAGCAGAGAGGATCTGCCCCTCAAACAGCCTCCACACCAGCTTCACAGTGTCCGTGGGACAAAGTCACCAGCGGCCGCCCCACCAGGGCCTGTCTGGGAGCAGCAGCAGGAAGACCCCTTGGGGGTCCCGAGTCCCAGGGTTTCAGAATGGGGTTCTGGGCATTCAAGGTGTTTGAGACACACTGTCCCTCAGACACGGCCTGTTAACTGTTCAGGGTGCTCTCAGCGGGTGTTTCTCTCACCAGGGCCACAACTTTCCACCAGGCCTACTGCCTTCGTGCCATTTTGTGAAAACCTGGGAAAGCCAAGGTTTTGCTGAAGGTGGATGGGAGGCCTGAGCCGGCGGCGGTGTTTGCGGAGGAGGTGCTGCCCCCGCGTGGCCGCTGCGAGGATGGCAGGGCTCCTTGGAGCGCTTCCCTCCCATTTTTCACCTTGGTAAACTGAGGTGCACAGAACCCATTTAGGTCTCGGGTAAGTTACAGGAATGTCAGCGACAACCCACAGCGTGTGTCCCTGAACTGCTGTTCTTTCTCACACAGGAGGGCGGGCGTGGAATTGCCCTGGACTGCGGTCCCTCCGCCCCCCTCCCCCCGCAGCTTTCACCCCTGACAGAGGCCCCACTCTTCCCATCCACGCTCTTGCCGCCAGGGGCCGCCTCCCGCTCAGGGTCGGTGTGGCTGAGGGTTGTGTGCAATGAGCTGCTGGGGACGGCTGGACTCCCGCCCTGGCTTCCGCAGAAAGTCCCCACCAGGCCTCGCTGGAGCCAACAGCATTACATTTCAGCTCTTCAAAAACACACTCTCCCACGACGATGCAACACACCTTCTATTTGGTTCGCACCTCAGAAGCAACCAGCGAGGCTGGAGGGCCTTGTGTGGGCGCTGGGAACAGAGACTGTGCTCGGACACACAGCCTCTTAGTGACCAAGCGGGAATCAACTCAAGTCCCGTGCTCCAGCCACTTTCTCATCAACCCGTTGGACCCCTTGGATTGGCCTAGGGAATAAGTCAGCAAGAAGAAGTGGGGTGCATTGGGGTACACCCAGCAGCCTCACCAAAGGAGGACCTCCTGGGCTGAGTTTTTGGATGTTGGGACCTGAGCGTCTTCTGGGTTCGTGCTTGATGCCCCATTGGCCCCTACTCCAGAGTCCCTGCCCCGCGCCGGCTGCTAACAGACGGACGCCTGGGGGTGGAAGCTGAGGGGTGAGGGGTTCCCAACCAGTTCACACTGGGCCCCTCAAATATCGGCCTCTGTTTTGGTGCAGACATGAGGAAAACCTGTTCATGCACATCCTTCTTTCTTTCCTTCTTTTTTTTTTTTTTTAAGATTTTATTGTTAAATGATCTCTACACTCAACATGGGGCACGAATCCACAACCCCGAGATCAAGAGTCACACGCCCTGCTCTAGCCAGGCGCCCCTGAGGCACACTGGTCTTCGAAGCAGACAGAGATGGACAGAGCCCTGGACCAGGAAAGAAAGACACCAGATGGGACTATTAGCCCTTGTCAGGAATAAAAAGTCCCATTTCACGGAAGAGGCTTCGGAGGCAGTGCCCCACTGCCCAGGCACAAGAACAAGGGAGCCCTACCCGAACCTGTCCACCTGGTGAGCTCCACTTCATCCTTCGGGAGGCGCTCTCCTCTCCCGTGACATGTCAGGGCACCATCTGATGCACATTTAAGAACAAAGAACAGAGGGGCAGGGACATTAAGCAATATTCTCCAGGTGTCTCGGGTATGAGACGGCAAAGCAGGATCTAGAACCTAGGTCTTCTGTTTCTTAGGCCAGTGATCGGTCTACTCCATTTCCCATCTGAGCGGACCTCGTAGAGCTCCTGTCGGAAGTTCACTGTCAGAGATGAAAAATCCTTTATGGCTGTGGTGCCTGACTTGATTTCAGCTCAGATCTTGATCTCAAGGTTGTGAGTTAAAAAAAAAAAAAATCCTCCATGGGTGCCTGGGTGCTTAGTTAGTTAAATACCTCCTTCAGCTCAGGCCATGATCCGGAGTACCAGGATTGAGACCCACGTTGGGCTCCCTGCTCAGCGAAGAATCTGCTTTTCCTTCTGCCTTTCCTCCTCCCCCTGCTCATGCTCTCTCACTCATTCTCTCAAATAAATCAATAAGACCTTTAAAATCCGCTATAGTCGACAAGCTTCTGTTTGAAACTGAAAACACTCCAGGGCAGGCTGATAGAGTAGGTCCACATCTAGGCCTGGCAGTGGAGGATTGCTCTGAGTTGGTCTGTTCTTTCGGGAACTATTTTGTACAAAGCTCTTTGTTTTCAGAGGCAGCAAATCCAGATCAAACAGGTTTTAGCAACAAAGGAAGTCTGTTGGTTTCCCTAACTGGAAAACTCAGGTGAGGTCTGGCTCCCAGCACAGCTGGTCCCTGTGCTCACCCCGCGTCATCAGCCCAGAGCTCATCCTCCCTCAGCTCTGCCCTCTGCTGGTCTTGTTCTCACGTAAGTCTTGTCCCCAGGGTGGGTCCCAGCAGCTCCAAGATTCCTTCCTCCCAGCTCCATAGCCAAGGGAGAGACCTGAAATAGAGACCCCCCTATCCAAAGTGAGACCCTGGAGAGAAGATCTTCAGCAAAAGGGAGAACGGGAAAGAGGTCCACCTGGTAACAGGAAATGGCGAGGAAACCCAATGGTCCAGCTCTCAGACACTGGGGGAAGGCTAAAAACATGGGCCTTGGGCATTCAGAAACACAAGTTGGCCCTCTGCTGGCTTTAGGGTACAAATGCACGTGATGTGCGTGTGAAAAGAATACAAAAATAAAAACAAAAGGGAAGAAAAAAGTAAAGCAAAAGTTTGCCAACACCCTCAGGTGCCTGACAGGAACAAACACAAACATATTTTGGGCATAATTACAGATATTTAATAGTGACCGGGAATATTAGGTGACATTAAGAAGTTCTTTTGAATTTGGGTATGTTAAATAGAGGTATTATATAAAAATGAGGTTTTATTTTTTTTAAGATGTATTTATATGGAGGGGGAGGGGCATAGGGAGAGGGAGACAGAATCTCAAGCAGACTCCATGCTCAGTGTGGAGCCCGATGTGGGACTTGATCCTAAAACCCTGAGATCATTACCTGAGCCAAAATCGAGAGTCATAAGTTTAACTGACTGAGCCACCAGGTGCCCCAACAGAGCTTTATTTTTTAGAGATCCATAATATATTTCAGGATGAAATGCCATGATGTCTGTAATTTACCCTTAAATATTTCAACAAAGAAGGAGGCAGAGGAGAGGAAATATGTCAAATTTATGTGTTTGTTTGTGGGTTTTTTTGAAAAATTATTACTGGGGGAAAAAGGGATCATTACAAGGATGTGTCTAGGGGTTGTAGGTGTTTGGAACCTTTCTAGACTGAGAACAGGGTGAAGGACAGCAGGGGAACAAGAAGTGGGTCCTGGGACCCTCATGGTTGGTCACATTCTGTCCCCTTACAGGAAGTGAACAGGCTAATTGCCAGGTCAGGTAAGTCGACAGGAGCCCTGACCCCTGCTCATGCCTGTTTCCTATGTTGGCCAGTGCTGCTGACCCGTCCCTCTAAGAAAGCACTCAGATCCTTCCTTCCTCGGTGACCCCAAGACAGGGCTGGGGTACCGGCCCCCACCAGTCTGTGTAGGTACAGACCCTGCCTTGCCCAAGCAAAGGCTTTCACTGTGAGGCTCCCGCCTGTGTGATGGGAACGATGGCAAAGATGTTATTCAACAGTTGGGTTTCCTTTCCACCAGGACATGGCATGGGGGCAGACTCTGGGGAGAGAAGGTGGCTGACATGGCAGATTCTCTTGGATCTGAATGGCAAAGGGGAGGTGTGATGTCTGCACCCATCCTCACTAAGTTGAGAGCAGGCATCTAGAATGGGACCACGGACCGGGGCCATAGAGAGGTGAGGAGGAAGGGCGAGCTCCGGGCAGGAAGGCTGGGGACCCGTGCGGGAAGGACATGTCACTGGAGGAGGCTGCCTGCTGGTCATCGCTCACACTGAATACGCACACACTTGGGGCCGCCCACTGCCGGTAGCGCTCTGCACGCCCACTTCGCTGGCTTCCCCAGAAGCAGAGCCTGAGTCAAGGATTCCAGGGCAAGTCGGTCATTGGAAAGGGGAAGAAAATTCTGGTAGGGAGGGGCGAAAGGAGCTCCCAGTAAGAAAGCAGCCAAGAAAGGGTGCATCATGAAACCAGCTACCAGCAGGCGTGCACGGATTCATCCCTCAGAGTGCACAGACGTGTGGAACACCCTCAGACTGATCCCAGAGGAGGGGCAAGGGCGCATCAACTCTGCCGGCCAGTGGGGTGCAGGGCTGCAGCGGGGGGGGGGGGCGCCCCCAGCTCTTGTGGGTCACCCTCGGCTCAGAAGAATGTCTTCAGGGGAAAGAGGAGAGCAGAGCCAGACCCAGAGTCTCAGATAGAGCCATGGACAAGCTGAATCTTCTCAACAATGCTACGAGGAAGATACAAATACTATTATTGTAACAATTTTTCAGATTGGAAAATGAGGCAGAGAAGTGACTTTCCCAAGTAGCAGAGCTGGGATTCAAGGCCGTGCTGTCTGGCTCCAGAGCCCATGCTGGAATGGACTCGGCTGTGTTTGGAAGTAGTGAACTGCCCATCAATTAAGGCATTCAAGCAGAGGCCTGATGACCACAGCGGGAATGGTGAACAGGGGATCCTGGCCAGGAATCCAAAGTCCCTCTCGGTATTGAAATCCATGATCTTTTGAAGGGGCAGAGCTGGAGGGAGGCTAAAATAAGCCCCATCCCCGAGTGAGCTCCAAGATTTCTGCGGATACACATCCCCCTCCCCAAGTTCACACAGGACTCGTCAGGCAATTAACTGACATGTGGGCTAGTTTTCTAGTGGACCGGCCACTAAGCAGGCAGTGAGGGCCCGTGGGGGAGACACCTGGCCCCGCACGGAGCCCGAACCCTGCTAGCCGTGCGATCAGCCAGCCCAGAGGCTTCTCCCCAAAGCCCTTCCTGATGCCCTTGAGCTGTGTTAGCCTCAGAGACGCTCAGGGCTGTCCAGACTCCACGTGGACGATGTTGGCTGCACCACCCCTCCTGGGCTCAGGGTCCTCAACTGTAAAATGAGGGCAGGGATGAGACCATCACCGAGGTCCCAAGTTCCGGGACTGCGGGTTCAGGCAAGGGAGTGGCGGCCAAGCCCGGGCTTCAGGAACAGCTCAGTCACTCTTGGTGAAGCTGAGCACAGCACAGTCTGCATGACCAAGAAGCCAGGTTATGGAATCATCACACTATGCTGCCTGTTTTCTTCATTCAAGTACACAACAAAGGGTAGATTGTTAATCAAGTACTTAGAACCCCAAGATCTCGGCTCACGCCCTTCCTCCTGGGAACCTTGACCTAGGCATCCTTCCCTATCTGCAGAGTCACGTCCTTGCAGCACCTGGGCTGTGTAAAACAAGCAAAGTACAAAGAACTATTCCTCATTCTCACACGAGGCATGAGACAGGGGCATGATCAGTGACTCAGTCTGAACCCCAAACCTCAGAAGGGTAATGCTACCGAGGTCACCCAGGGAGGGGCTGCGGCTGTTACAGCTTGGAGCCCTGGGTCACCTGGCTGGGAATTAAACCCAGTCAACATGCACTTATTGAACACCTGCTGGAAGCGCTGGGAGGCATACGCTAAGTGCCATCACGCACTCTGGTCTCCAAGGCTGTGCCGCCCCCATAGGCGAGCTGATGGAGGAAATGTTCTGTGCGAAGGACATGCACAATGGCCAAGAGACAGGTGGTTTACCAATGTGAATTAAAAAGAAATTTTAGTAATTATTTCTCTTATTAAAAATGTACACATTGATATTTGGACACATGCATACACCCATGATCTTACCACCACAGTCAAGATAATGAACACTTCCATTATCCCGAAAGTTACCCTCAGGCAGCAACTGATCTATTTTCTGTAACTTTAGATTAGTTTGCATTTTAAAAAAGATTTTATTTATTTGAGAGAGAGAGAGAGAGAAGCAGAGGGACAGGGAGAGAGAATCCCAAGCAGACTCCCTGTTGAGTGTGGAGCCTGATGAAGAACTTGATCTCACGACCTGAACTGAAATCAAGAATCGGACGCTTAACGGACTGAGCCACCCAGGTGCCCTGATTTGTTTGCATTTTCTATGATTTTCTATAATTGAAATAACATAGTACATATTTTGGGGGTGGCAGGTCTGGCTTTTTCACTCACCAGAATTACCTTGAGATTCATGCATTTGTAACACTTATCCATCAATCATATCTTTTATTGCTGTATGGATATACCACAACCGGTTTATCCACTCGCCTACGGAAGCATTTTTACATTGTTTCCAGTGTGGGGCCATTGCAAATAAATCTGCTACTACATTTGCATACAAACCGGGGAATGGACAAATGCTCTAGTTCTTTGGGTAAATACCTAGGAGTGGAATGCTGGCTCACTTTTAGACGTACCGTTCTGTTTGTAAGAGACGGGCAAACTGGTTTTGAAAGGGGTAGTACCAGTTTACAGCTCTGACAGCAGTGCGTAGGGGTTCCTGTCTCCACATCCGGTCAGCACCGGATGTCGTCCTGGTGAGTTCAGGCATTCTAACAGGTGTGTTGAAGTCGCTCTTTGTGGTTTTAATTTGCATTTCTCTAATTACTAATAATACTGAGCACCTTTTCCCATCCTTATTTATGATCTATTTCTTCTTTGGTGAAGTATCGAAATCTTTTGCCCATTTTTTTTTAATTCACTTGTTAAGTCTTCTTATTATGGAGTTTTGAGGATTCTTTAAACTTTAATCCACCTAGATGTGAGTCTTTCTCAGCTATATAATTTACAAATACTTCCTGTTGGTCTGCTTGTCTTTTCATTATCATAGCTGTCCCATGTATCAATATTTACTTTTATGAATTGTGCTTTGGGTATTGTTTCTGTGTAAACCAAATTCACAAGTATTTATCTCTCATGTTCTACTCTACAAGTTTTAGAGTTTCAGGTTTTAATTTAGGCCTATGATCAATTTGGAGTTAATCTTTTTTTTTTTTTAAAAAAGATTTTATTTATTTGATAGGGAGAAACACAACTAGAGAGGGAACACAGCAGGGGGAGTGAGAGAGGGAGAAGCAGGCTTCCTGCTGAGCAGGGGGCCCAATGTGGGACTCGATCCCAGGTCTCCAGGATCATGACCTGAGCTGAAGGCAGAGGCTTAATGACTGAGCCACCGAGGCACCCCTGGAGTTAATCTTTATATATGATGTGAGGTATGGATAGAAGATATAATTTTTTTACACGTGGATATAATTACCCAACACATTTGTTAGAAATACTATCCTGGGGGGGGGGCGCCTGGGTGGCTCAGTTGGTTAAGTGACTGCCTTCGGCTCAGGTCATGATCCCGGAGACCCGGGATCAAGTCCCACATCGGGCTCCCTGCTCGGCAGGAAGCCTGCTTCTCCCTCTCTCACTCCTCCTGCTTGTGTTCTCTCTCTGGCTGTATTTCTCTCTGTAAAATAAATAAAATCTTAAAAAAAAAAAAGAAATACTATCCTGGGGGGTGCCTGGGTGACTCAGTTGGTTCAGCATCTGACTCTTGGTTTCAGCTCAGGTCATGATCTCAGGGTCCTGAGATCAAGCCCTGGGGGGCTCCATGCTCCGCATGGGGTCGGCTTGTCCCTCTGGCTCTGCTCCTCTCTCTGCTTCTTCCCCTGTTGTCTCTCTCGAGCAAATAAATATATAAAATCTTAAACAAACAAACAAAAAGAAATACTATCCTGTCATGAGGCTCCTGGGTGGCTCAGGGCTTTGAGCATCTGACTCTTGGTTTTGGCTCAGGTCATGATCGCAGGATTGCGAGATCCAGCCCTGAGTTGGGCTCCATGCTCAGTATGGAGTCTGCTTTGGATTCTCTCCTTCTCCCTCTTTCTCTGTCTCTCCTACTCATGTTCTCTCTCTCTCTCAAATAAATAAAAATAAATCTTTTTATTTTTTATTTTTCTAAAGATTTTATTTATTTGACACAGAGAGAGATCACAAATTGGCAGAGAGGCAGGCCGAGAAGGAGGGGGAAGCAGGCTCCCCACAAAGCAGAGAGCCTGATGTGGGACCCAATCCCAGGACCCTGAGATTATGACCTGAGCTGAAGGCAGAGCCTTAACCCTCTGAGCCACACAGGTGCCCCTAAAAATAAATCTTAAAAGAACTATTGGGGTGCCTGGGTGACTTAGTGGTTAAGCCTCTGCCTTCAGCTCAGGTCATGATCCTGGAGTCCTGGAATCGAGTCCCACATCGGGCTCCCTGCTTGGCGGGAAGCCTGCTTCTCCCTCTCTCACTCCCGCTGCTTGTGTTCCCTCTCTGGCTGTGTTTCTCTCTGTCAAATAAATAAATAAAAAGAAAAGAAAAGAACTATTATCCTGTCACCATTTAATTGTTTTGGTCAAAAATCTGTTGTTATCTCTGAGTTTATTTCCAGATTATTTATTGTGTTCCACTGATCTATTTTCTATGATGTACTGTTCTGAGTGTGGTTTTATAGTAAGTCTTGACATTAGGTCATACAATCATCCAACTGCATCTTTGTTCAAAGTTCTTTTGGTTATTACAGATTCTTTGCGTTTCTACAGAAATTATAGAATCAGCTTGTCAATTTCTGTCTCCCCTGAAAAAGCCCGCTGAGACTTTTGTTGGAATTGTGTTGAATTTAGAGATCAGTTTGGAGAGGATTAAGCCAACCTTGCATTTCTAGAATAAACTGCAGCTGATCATGATATTTTATGATCCTTACAATATATTATTGGGTTCTGTTTGCTAAAATTTGTGTCTGTGTTCACAGAGGATAGTGGTCTGTGGTTTTATTGTAATGTCCTTAGTTTTGATATAAAGTTTGATATAAAGTAATGCTGACTCTATAGAATTACCTCCCTTACCCAGCTCCTTGTGCAGGCCTTAAATCCTGACACACAGCCCCTACCGAAGCAGGGGCTTCCTCCAAGCCGCCTCCCCAGGAAGGCAATGGAAACCAGAGTCTTGGCCTCTAGCTCTTTCAAATCTCTAACCAGTGCATTAATTAGGATTCAGGCCTCCACATCGATCATGAACTTGAACAGTTTTACTTGGAAGAAGTGCCCCCACACATCATTTGGGGTTTGGTGCTCATGCAGAATCAGAGAACAGAGTTCTGATTGGCCAACCACTTCTCGACTAAATCAAGGACTGAAGTTTCCAAAGTCTTCCAGTTGCCAAAGTGGGGGTACACCAAAGTCTCAGGGCTCTCCCCCTCCCCCAAGGCCTGGGGCAGAGTCCTCAGCGAAGGAGGCCTCGAGTGCACCACCTGGGGACACGCGCTTCCTTGGAGGACAGGAACAGTATGTGAGGCCCAGCATCTGTGATTTCTCCCTGCATCTCAGGAATCTCCCCTCTGTTTCTCTTGACAAAAATTTGGTTTACTCCACAAACATTTGGCCCTTGATCTCAGGAATAACCACGTAGCTGTAAATACCAGTGAGGAAATAGGTTCTAGCAAAGAATGAAACTGTAAGCACCAATGACCTCCTAAGCCAAGAGACAGGAAAATGGGAGAATGGAGGAGGAAAGAAGTGACAGGGACAGTTCTGGGCGAGGCCTTTGTGAGTCCCAGAGGAATTTCTTGGTGGCCATTGACTTTACTTCTGAAGGGGGGAAACAGCTAGAAAACTGGGTCCCACCCTCGTGTCAAAGAAGGACTTGTTAGCCCTTTAACAAAGGGACCTAATGTTCTCTGGGCCAAAGTACACGCCCTCAGGACTGGGGGAAAGAGACTGGGGTGGGACATCTGTTCCTTGGCCCCACCTTGATTTCTACTGCCTTTGACTGTGGCAGACCAGAGGCCCCACATCATTAGTCCGTCATTATCTGAGCAAGGGTGCTGCTTTCAGTACTAGGAAACTGCCTCATTTACGGAGTTTGAAGCCACGCTGCGTGTGTTCTATGATCCTCGGAAGTCTCTGGGAGCTGCCCCCTGGTCGAATTAGTAGAAGGGGAGGCACTACATCTTTCCTGGAGCTCCTTCTACCTTGGGGGTGGCAGGGTGGACTGGGAGTGGGGGTAAGGGGCTGCCCACACATGATTCCTGCTGGACAACCTCAGCCGCCTGAATGGACAAGAAGCCCACAGTGACGTTGGAGAGCCGCTGCACAGCCCCACTACCATGAAGGTGGCCGTCCGGGAGGACTGATCTCAGTCCTCACTACAGAGGGGATGACCCCGAGGTGGAGAGCACAGGACAAGTAGAGCAGAGAGGGGCTCAAGGGCCCTCGAGGACTAGTGGTACCAGGACCTCCTGGAGCCTCGTCCGTTCCAGATGGCCAAGGGAAGAAGCGGACATCTGTGACCCTGCTTCCTATCCCTTTGGGCTCCCCCGGGGTGCACCCAGAGCTGCGCAGCATGGAGACAACCTCTGTGCATGGGCCGCAAGGTCACAGAGTCCACTCGCCCCTGGTGTTGGTGTCACTTTGGAATTCTCAGTGAAGGGGGAGCAGAGCTCCAGGGAGCTTGTGCCTGGGAAGTGCGGCCCCCTGTGGTGGGTGTGGGGAACGGCAGGCACCTGCCGCTGCATCTTACCTTCCGTGTTTCTCAAACTTTTTTCATTAAGATTTGTCCAAACTGTCCTCAGCCATTTTTCCCCTCAGTCACCATTCTTCATGAAATGTTAATGCCTGGTATGTTGTATAACTGGTTTACGCACTGTATGTCTATCTGTAGCTTCTATATAAAGAGTCACATCCTCTCCCTCCCCCAGTCACCTTCCAACCCTTGAGGGGGATGTGGCCACAGAGAAAAGGCATGGTCTCACAGGATGGAGACTGACCGGAATTCAAAGCCCCACAGTGAGCTGCCCTTAGGAAGTCAAATGTGAGAGGGCGCCCATCCTCAAGCCTCTGTACCCCAAAGCGGTGAGGGCGCTCATCTGTGCTGCGCACCCTGTCCTGCTTCCCTCTCCCCTTCCAGAGCCCTGGCAGCCCCGCCGCGCACCGTCCGGTCCCGAGATTATCCACATTGTTCAGGCAGGAGCCCGAGACCCGGAGGAAGCACAGGCAGGAAGGGGCAGAACCCAGGTTCCTGACCCCCCCCCACTCTTCCCACGGGCCCTCCTGCCTCCACGGTCGAGGCTCACCAGGTAGGCTCCCAGCCGAAAGCCCCACTTAACTGTCCCGAGACCCTGCTGTGTCACTCCGGTCCTCAGCTGTGTCCCACGGCCCGGCCCAGCACAGAGGAAGCCGCTGGTCCATCGACGTGTGTTGAAAGGATCAATAACTTTGTTTTGGTGTTTGGATAGCTCTTTCAATCTTTCCCAGATTCTACCGGGAATGTTCTCATCTTAGGAGCCAGTTACCTTTTCCCAGGCAATGAGAATGGACTTTGAGTCTCAGGAGGACGCACAGGGGAGAGGGAGCCCTGAGTCCGGAGGCTCCTGAGGGGAAGGTCTGAGGCTGCGAGCATGTGGGCATGGGGGGCAAGGCCACGGAGGACTGTAGCTGGGGGTCAAGGGACCCAAGACACCTGAGCCTCGGGTGGGCGGGGCTGGAGGCTAAAGCAAAGGTACAGAGGGTCTGGCTGTGAACTGAGGTGCCCCCAGGGAGGGCGTCTGCCTGGCATGAGCTCCTTCTTCGCAGATCATCTGCTGTTTGGGCATCTCCGGGAGCCCCGGCCTGGCGGTGGAACAGGCTGACACTCGGTAAATGTGCGTCGAATGAATGAGCCTGAACTGGAACATTCGGTCTTCAAAGGAAAGGTAAACTGAGCTGAGCCTTCAAGTATGGGCAGGGTTTGTGTAGGAACAAAGGAAAAAAACAGGGAAAATGTCACAAGCATCATGAATTGAGGATATCCATTCATTCAACAAGTATTTCCCGAGCACCTGCCATGGGCCAGGCTCCGGAAGACAGGTGGGGTGTGCAGGGGCTCACTGGGCCCAAGGGAATGTCCCGCGAAGCAGGCGAACACCCAGGGGATGCCCAGGAGACAGCGTGGGGATGGTACTCTGTGGGGACAGGCAGGGCTGTCTGGGCCCGAGGGGGCTGGTCTGGGACCGCTGCGAGCTCAAGGCCAAGAGCCCTGCATACAGAAGAATCCACCTGCTGGTCCCACCTCCCCGGCACCGAGAGGAGCTGCACCAAGTTTCTGAGTGCCTGCTTGGGCCTCAGGGGGCTCCGGGGCAAGAGAGGGAAGAAGATGAGAATCAGGACCAACGCTCAGCATTCTCGTTCACAGAGAGAGGGCTTCTTACTTAACTGAGAATAACGTAATAGGGGTGCCCACCGCGCGTTTGCCCTCTGCCCTTCACAATATCAGCCCACTCGATTCATGACACGCCTGAGTGAGGATCTTGTCCTTTCAACGCCATAAACACGGAATCGGAACACAGAGACCGTGCACACAGATCACAAGGACGCTGGGCCTCTCAGGGACCAGCAGGGTCCCGCCAGACGATCGGCAGGGGCAGGAGGTGGGACGCAGCTCTACGCTCCCTGACAGACTCCTTCTAGAAGCCACCAGACCAAGAGAGCTGGCAGACCTTCTCTGCTCCCAACAGACAGGGCGACAGCCGGCTCCGAGGACAGCCTCCTGGGATGGAGCAGACATGCTGGGTGACATGGGGACAAAGGGGCACGTTTCCATAGACAACTGAGAGGGGGAGCAGGGGAAGCAGAAGAGGAGGTGGCCGAGGCTGGGGGGGCAGCCGCACCCCGGACACAGACCCTCAGAGCTGGCAGGACAGAGGGAGAAAGGGCTACTGGGGACGCCACCAAGTCTTCCAAACACTCAGCGACTCTCTCAGGAAGCTCGAATCGAATCTAAGGAGCAATGTAGGTAGCATCCTCCTCGCTGGCCCCACCTGTCCCTGTCCAGCCTGCGGGTCCCTCCCCTGCCCCCCGCCCACCCCTTGCTAGTCCCTGAGCACGCAACCAGTTTTGAACTCCTGAGGCTCATCACATGGCCCAGGAATGGGGGATGACGTCATCCTTCTTGACGGCCAGTTTGGAGAAGAGGACAGAGAATGAAGACCCCCTCCCCGGCCAACAGAACCATGTCCTCGCACGTTTGCAAATGAGACCGCGCTTCCAGACGCACTGCTGTCCCTAGCCAGTGTCTCTGTCTGCCGGCACGATGGCGAAGCAGGAAGGAGGATGCATAAAACACTGATCGTTTTCAGAATGTTTCATATCATGGCCATCCTGTGCAAAACGCTCGTAGAGCACAGATAATAAATGGATGCTGGGAGGACAACAAAGTAAAAGAACGTGCAGGGCTCCCCTGCTCCCCGAAAATACAGCGTTCCTATGACAACTTTCAGAAGCTGAAAGGGTGTGAGGCAGAGGAGCCATTACTATTCATTTCAATGGGAAAAATTTTGAGGGTTCCCAGACCCCTCAGAAAAAACTCTCTTTTTGTATACCTTAGGGCACACCAGATGCGTAATATCAATAACGGCAAAGCACAGATGTTTGTGGACATGGTTCAGAGCTCCAACAATAAGACGCTAAGCAGCTAGACTATTTACCGGGTTAGGAACCGGGGGGGGGGTGCTGCCTCCAGAAGGGGCCCCTGCAAAACAAATGGTTTTTTGTGTTTTTTTTAAGATTTTATTTATTTATTTGACAGAGAGAAACACAGCGAGAGAGGGAACACAAGCAGTGG
>PITA01009121.1:0-17635 GCA_004023965.1 Spilogale gracilis | reverse complement strand
CTTAACCAACTGAGCCACCCAGGCGCCCTAAAACAAATGCTTGTTCATAAAGTAAGAATCCTCTTTGGATTTACTTCTCCACCTGTTAACAAACACAGGTACTAATGCAGGTCTTTGGTTAAAGGGAAGTGGCATCCCAGAAACTTTTGAAAAGCAGGGGACACCCCTATTTCTTGTTTGGGGGGCTCATTATGTTTGAATCTTACTCTGACCCCCGTAGTGGGCGCTAGAGCAACCCGGGTCTGAACTGAGCGGGTCCATGAACATTTTTCGACAAATACGTTCCAGTGTTGTAAATACACTTACGATTTTCAAAGTGACATTTTCTTTCCTCTCGCTGACTTTGGCATAAGAATACTGCATATAGTACATACGACATACAAAATAAGTGTTAATTGACTGTTTCTGTTATTGAGAAGCCTTCTGGTCAATGGCAGGCTGTTAAGTCTTGGACACAGTCAGAAGTTGTACTGGAATTTTTTTTTAAGATTTTATTTATTTATTTGACACAGAGAAAGAGAGCATAAGCAGGTAGAGCAGCAGAGGGAGAGAGAGAAGCAGGCTCCCCATCGAGCAGGGAGTCCGATGTGGGGCTCGATCCCAGGACCCCGGGATCATGACCGAGCCGAAGGCAGACGCTTAACCGACTGAGCCCCCCAGGCGCCCCTATACTCGAATTTTTGACTGCATGCGAGGTCCAGGCCCCTCTAATCCCGCGTTGTTCGAGGGCCAACTATAATCCCAGTGATTTTCCAGCTTCTCATACTAGTTTCATTTTCCACTTTATTCCCATCTGGTCCCCAGGATGTTTTTAATATCACAGACAGGTGTATACCTCGGCATGCTATAGGATTTCGAGAGGAGAGCTCGGCCTCACCTTAGAACCTGGGGGTTATTTTACCCGCACGTCTCTAGATCAGACCAAGTGCATTTGTTGAGCGTCACATCCTTCCTCCGGTGCTCTGTCCTAACCTTCTCCAGTGCCTGAGCTCCATGTGCCCCCTCTGTCATCTCAGGTCCCGACACTCGTGCACTCTGCCCTGCATGCTGGCAGCTGCTCTGTCCATGGAACGACTTGGGACCCGCCTTCTCCTGGGCCTGCTGCAGTTCATCCTGGCTGCTGACATTTTCTGACGCAGTTGGTGTCTGAGAATTTAGCTATTGAAGTACTTACTTTGGGAGTGGCTCCGTTGGTGAAACATCTGCCTTCGGCTCAGGTCATGTTCCCAGGGTCCTGGGATCGAGCCCCATGTCCGGCTCCCTGCTCAGCGGGGAGCCTGCCTCTCCCTCTCTCTCTCTCCCGCAAATACAAATAAAGTCTCAAAGAAGAAAAGAAATACCTATTTTATTGAAAATGTTCCCCGTTTTGCCTTCACGTTATGGTCACCCACTTGTTTGCCTGGATGTGTGTAGATGAGTGAGGCCCCCCAACCTCACTCAGGGTGGGGCATCACAGAAGACTCATGTGTAAGGGGCGTGGGGCCACCATGTGCTCCAGGGGCCCCCAACCTGCTGCATGTTCCCCCCCAAGCCGGCCAGCCGCGGCACGACGCCAGCCTGCAGGGGAAGGGAGGGCAGTTTAAGGAAGCTCCATGACCTTGGCACCTGGAATTCTTGGACCTTTGAGGAGTTTCTGGCTCCTCTCCCCGCACCAGCCCCTCCGATGTGGCCTCGCTAAGCCCTACGGCCCATAGAGGATCATGGTTGCTCTTCTTGCCAGGAGTGTGATGCTCATGTGCGCAGACTTGACACCACCATCCTCCCTTGTTCCTGTGATCCACAGACCCCCAGATCTCCGCTCCCCGGCCCCCACACTCTCCCCACGTAGGAACACACCGGGAGGCACCAGGCCGGTCAGGAGGCGGGGCAGGGGCAGAAATGTGGGCAGAAGACTTTACTGCGGTTTCTAGGGAGAGGCAGGCTGAGCACAGGCTGGGCAGAACCATTTCAGCAGGTTCTGGGGGTGCAGGGGCTGCTCCTGGCCTTCTGGCGCCTGCCCTGGGGTGGTTAGGGCCGGTGGGTCGTGGCCCAGAGTGTGAGCGTCTGTGGACGACGTGGCTGGGGCTCTGGGCTCTGGATTGCCTGATTTCCTACGAAATGTGTACTCATGGGCCAAGTTGTTTGCTTTTTCTAGAAACTGGCTAACGGTGGGAGACGGGGGCCAGGCCTCTGGGGTCAGCAAGGCCCCAAAAGATCAAAGCATGAAATATGGAAACTCGAACAGTTCCCCTCCCTTGGGAGCTGCAACCCTCTGATTGGCTGGCCTCCCCATCCCTGAATGATCATAAAACCTGTATTAAAAAAGAGCTGCCCCCCATAACCTGCTGCTTCAATTCACAGTGTGGCCCTTGGAGTCTGACTTCCCATCATGCTGGTCCCACTCGGTGCACATGCCCCCTCCCACTTCCTGGAGAGGCATGGTATTCTTGAATAGTCCAAACCTGAGCCCTGTTCTTTCTAGCTAACTTTCCCTCCATCCCTCTAGTTCCCACAACACTCCCAGCTCTACTCCAAGCCTGCCCCCGGCATCCACAACAGCATCCCACAGAGGGCCGACCTGGTGCCAGGCCCCGTGGGCTCACTTCCAACCCTCCCCGCAGCCCTACAGATCAGGAGAGCTGCTGTCCTTCAGCGAGGGCCCAACAGGTACAAAATGGCAACCCTGGCTTGTATAAAATGTTAGAGAAAGAAAACCAGTTTCAAGGTCGAGGCCCAGCACCCAGGGCTGTTCCTCCAGGGAGGCAAGTGTCCTGGGCAGGATGGCGGGCAGAGGGCCCTGGTTGTCTTCTAGAGGGGAGGGCTTGGAGGGGAGACCCGGCCCTGCCCAGAGGAAGGGGACACCGGGGAGTCAGCAGGACGGGGGTGGACAGAAGGACTCCAGGAAGGGTGGGTGGTCAGGCCTGGGCCCTCATGTCTCCCTCCCATCACCTTCCCTCTCCTTAGATCCCTTGGAAGTTGACTGGGGCTAAACCGGCTCTGGGGAAAATACGAGAAAGTAATAATAACTTTCTAAAATACCTTTAACTTAATCACAGCTAACTCAAGAAAGCAACCGAAACAAGAATAAGATGCTGGGGTGTGGCCAGCTGACCTTGAGAATGAACGTTCCTTGACTGACTTACCTTCTTAGCGCACACAGCAAGGCGTGGGAGGCTCACCTGTTACATATGAAACCCCGAGGTAAGTTTTGCTGTGACGACAAATAAATCTGCCCGCAGTACAGCATGTAACACCAACACTGTGAACACCGTACGAAGGAAGAAACTTGAATTTGATGGTGAAGTGGCCTGGTCAAGGTCACAGGAGTGGCCCCAGTGTCCACGCCCCTTAAGTGACCTCAGGGCCACCACACCTCTCCGTGGGCCCCTCAACTCCTGTGTGCCTGCTGGGCCCCTGCTCGGAGACTCGCAAGGGAAGGGCGCTGCCCGGTCACTCACCAAGATGACGGCCATCGCTGCGCTGACCACGGCAACACCCACTGTTACATACTGGGAGTGAGCGGCCTCCTCGCCCACGGACACGTAGATCATGTCTGCATTGTGGTTGATCTAAAACCAGGGTGCAGGGGTCATAAGGAGATGCCCAAAGGCCCAGGGCCCTGGCTCACTCTTCCCGACTTGACAATGAACAGCCCTGAAAGCCTGGGCAGGACGGAGGCGGTGGGGGGCGGGGAGAAGAAGGGCTGTGACCTGGGGTCTGGAGGCCTGGGCTTGAACCTAGCTCTGCCTGGGCTCCTCAGAACCTGCGGTGGCCCCCTCTGAGCCCCAGGCGAAATGTGATCCGAAGGGGCACGTGCACCCCAAATGTTTATAGCAGCAATGTCCACAGTGGCCAAAGTATGGGAAGGGCCCAGATGTCCATTGACAGATGAATGGATAAAGAAGATGTGGTGTATATACAATGGAATATTACTCGGCCATCAACAAGAATGAAACCTTGCCATCTGTAATGACATGGATGGGACTGGAGGGGATTATGCCGAGCGAAATAAGTCAACCAGAGAAAGACAATTGTCACACGATCTCACTGATGTGTGGAATTTAAGAAACAAGGCAGGGGATCATAGGGGAAGAGAGGAAAAAACGAAGCAAGATGAAATCAGAGAGGGAGACAAACCCTAAGAGACTCTTGATCATAGGAAACGAACTGAGGGCTGCAGGGAGGGGGTTGGGCACGTGATGCTCTGAGCACTGGGTGTTCTATAAGATCGATGAATCACAGACTGTACCCCTGAAACCAATAATACATTATACGTTAGCTAAAAAATAAAAATAAATAAAAATTTAAAAACAGGGAAAAAAAGAAAGAAATGGGAGCCGAACCAGACTGCTCTGTCACTTTGTGCCTCTGCATCAAGAAGTCGAGGGACTCTATGCTGCTCCTTCGGGGCCCCAGGCTCAGCCTCTCCCGGCTCAGCCCCCCGGCTTTGGAGAAATCATTATAATCTTAAAAACATCACACTTCTGAAGGCCATGCGTGCTGTTGGGGGTCCTTGCCGGGCCTGTCGGTCGCTCCTACCACCGCATGGGAAACGTCCACGAGTCCCTGAAGGCCACCACTTCCTCACACGTCCTCGACACCAGCTGGGTTACCCGAACAGCCTATAGTGTTTCTGGAAGCAAACCCCTTTCCCCTTTGTTTTCTCAGATCTCCACCCTTCCTGCCACACCATGGATGGACTTACAGCCAAAGAACCATGTTCGCGGTGAGGCCAGCATCAGCCAGCATCGGCCACCATCGGCCACAAGGTGTGAGTCCGAGGTGGGCTCCTGACCCAAGCTGTGTCAACGAACCACCCTCCCCGGGGAGCCTGAAATTCCTTTGACCCCCAGCTCACTCGAGCCTAGTGGGCCTCGTGCAGAAGCAGGGAGAGGACAATTGGCCGGAGACCAGGCGACTCTTGGGGACTGAGCAGGAAAGAAAAAGCTTCTGTAGCCAGAGAAAAGCAAGGTGGGCCGTGGGGAGAGGCAGATGTGGGAGACAGAACCCCTGGGCTTCCCCCCTGCAGTGGGGAGCAGGCTGGCACCAGACGGGATTCCCAGCCACACGCACCAGAGCACAGAACCCTCTTGCTCAGCAGGGGTGCAGGAAGGGCTTGGCGGGTGTGAGGAAATCAGACGGCTTTCAGGGGGACCGGAAGCTTGGGGAGAACCTTGCACACACAGGCCGGCTGTCTCCGCAGACCTCGTCCCTGCTGCTCGCCCACCCCTCCCCTGCTGCTGGGTGTGCCGGCCACCCCTCACCACCCGAGTACCGCCTTGATCCCAGAGAGCTGCGGAGGCCGAAACGGGAAGAGGTCGAGCACAGTCCGGCCGCCCTGGGCCTTCTCCGCCCGTCCCTCCACGTCGCTGACCACTGATGGCAGCTCACCGGCCTTCAGGAGGCAGGGGTTGCTCGCCAGGAGCTTGGCCCACCCCCGGCCACAGCCCACTGTTCTCCTGGTGTGGTGTGCTCACTGGACCCCAACCGGGTCCCCAACACTGTGATGGTGCCCCCCGGTCACAACCACCCCCACCGAGTTCTGGCTCCCAGATCCCAACCCTCAACACCTATCAACCATGAGGCCAACTCTGACCTTGACCGTGTTCTCCACTGACCACGCCCCCGAGCTGCCGTGGTTGCCCGAGCACCAGGGCCCCTTCACCCAGCGCCTGCATCTGGGAGCACCTCTCCTACCCCGACAACCACCCGTCCTCTGCTTGGGGAGGCGGCAGGTGAGCCACTGGGCACCCTCCCTCAGACCTCCGTGTGGTCTGACTCCTTCTCTCACAAAGTCACTGCCCCCCACCCCACATTCTGCATCCCCCACCCCCATCAGGGACCAAGTCCTTGCCAGGACGGGGCTGCCTGAGACCCAGCCACAAAGGGGCTCCACATTTAATTTTGGAGAAATCAAAATTTTAAAAAGATATGTTATTAATTCACTTTGCAGGAAGAGCACCGTTTTTCTTCATAAGCACAGGATTTAAAGGTTGAGCCCTAAAAGGAAGGAAGCTGCGTCTTGTTCCTAATGTTGTGACAGGAAATGGCACACACACCACCTCACAAGGGGCTGGAGTCGGGAGCAGCACGGGCCCAGCGCTGTGGGAGCCCCTTCGGGAAGGTCTGGGGTTTGGGGTGCTGCCAGGGATCAGGGAGCCCCTGGAAGCCGGGATGGGGACCAGGCCGAGCTAGTTAGCCTCGCTGAGCGGGTGTTGTGGCTCCAGGACCAAAGATGAGCCGCCGCATGAGGGCAGGGAGGATGCACAGACAGCCAGGGACTTTTTGGGGAGGGAGGCATCCCCTTCCCGGATTCTGGCTGCTTAGGAATCTTTACCACTAAGGGCCTTTCACTGAGCGCCTACTGATTCTGAGTCTCTTCTAAGTCCCCTGCTGGTGAATTCAGCCACATAGGAATCTGTGTGAAACTGGGGGAATTTGAAAATGTTTATGAACAAAACAAAAGAAACCCCACTGTGTTCTTCTCTCTTTTTTAAAATTTTTAAATTTTAAATTTTTAAAAAGATTTTTATTTATTTGACAAAGAGAAACACAGCGAGAGAGGGAACACAAGCAGGGGGAGTGAGAGAGGGAGAAACAGGCTTCCCGCCGAGCAGGGAGCCCGATGTGGGACTCGATCCCGGGTCTCCTGGATCATGACCTGGGCCAAAGGCAGTCGCTTAACCAAGTGAGCCACCCAGGCACCCTTCCCTTTTTTTTTTTTTTTAAACAGAGTTTATTTCTTTATTTGACAGCAAGAGAGAACACGAGCAGGGGGAGGGGCAGAGGGAAAAGCACGCTCCCCACGAGCAGGGAGCCAGATGCCGGACTCAATTCTGGGACCCCGAGATCGTGACCTGGGCCGAAGGCAGAAGCTTAACCCACTGCGCCACCCAGGCACCTCCCCCGGCTGTATTCCTGTAGGCTTTTTGTCGCCCCCCACCCCACCTGCAATGGCCTTGCCTCCTGTTTCCCTGAGGAAATAGAAGCAGTCAGAAGAAAACATCCAGGGCCCCCTCCTCGGCGGCCTGCTCCTGACCCCTGCCTGGCCCCGGTCGTCCTGCTAGCAGCCAAGCACCCTGCATCTCTCCTGCTGGAAAACCCTCTTCCCTCCAGCCCCCGCCTGCCATCTTCTCTACAGCACAATCCCTGAGCTGTGTGCCCCTTGTCTTCCATTCCCGGGCGCCGTCTGTCCCCATCGCTCACCAAAGCTGCCTTCCTCACCCACGTCCCCTAAGCTGCTCATCACCCAACCAAAGGTCACCTCTCGGCCTCATCTGTGTCCTCCAGGAACCTGGCAGAGCTGAGCGCGTTGGCCACCCACTTCCCCTTTGACCTTGGTGGGAGCGGTACCAGCAGACCTGCCCAAGACGGCCGGCGGCCTGAAGATCTGGGCTAGGAAGAGTCCTAAGATGGTAAGAACGTCCATCATGGGTCCCAGAGTGCCCCTAAGGGGTTTGTTTGGGAGCCCCCTCTCCCAGGTGCACAGGAAGGCACTGTAGGAGATGCCTGGTTCCAGCAAGACAAGAATCAGAGAGGAAAAGCAGTTCCAGACTCCCGAGACCCCGCGCCAGGGATGCCGCTCAGTTCCATCTGCTAATCCCTGGGCTTCCCGAAGCCTCAGCCTTTGCTGACAGGAGGCCTGCCGAGCCCCCTCCGCCCCTCCGCGGAGATGGCCCTGGGCCAGTGGGCGGGGCAGTCTGCACTTCGAAGGAAACTCTCACAGGATCCTCAGACCCGGGTGTCATGGGGCGATCCTCTCCTTCCCAGCGACAGAGCCGGGGCCACTCGTCACACACGAGCAGGACTCGAAGGCAACTCTTCTGCTTTGCCTTATTTGCTGATTTTTCTAAAGCACAGATGATTCGTTTCATTTTTTTCTAAGTAGAAAAAAAACCACTCTAGTTGAGAAACCTCCTTCCTCTGCTCACCGAGGCTTCAAATTCAGTATTGCTCCTGCTTGAAGCCCTTCCTCCTCAGTGTAAACTGCACAACCGCCTCGGAAGTTACCTTGCCAAACCTCATTCGTTATTTATGCTTCCAGGTCAAAGCGTGTTTCTAGAGAGCCTTCCCTGATAGGAGGTTTGGTTACACCAGGGAAGGGGAGAGGGCTCGAGGTTTGCAGAGCCTAGAAGACCCTCATCTCCCCTGCTCCCAGCCTCGGCCGATGGAGTAGGGTACATGCGACTCAGACCCTTCCTCCCATTGCGGAATCTGGGCGTGGCCTGGGGACGGCAGTGCTGTACCCCATGTACCTGCCCAGCCTCCCAGCACCACTCGATGCTAGCTCCCATCAGGATGGCAGGGATGCTGGCAGAAGCGTCGTTGAGCAGCGGAGCTCCCTTTCTGCAAAGACAGCCGAGCTCAGAGAGCAGGGGGCTGAGGTGGATGAAGGTCCCCGGGCCCGAGGCTCTCCAGGCCAGCCATCACAGATGTGTCAGGAACGTTCCCAAAAGAGGCTGCTGGCAGGCAAGAACAAGAAAGCAAGGACCAGTAGGCAGAAGCCCCACGAAGGAGCTTTGGGGTGAGCTGGGGTGGGGTGGGTATGGGAGCATGCTGGCAGTTGGCGCTGACTGGAAACAGCAGGGAAGGAGACAGGAATGGCTGCCTCGGTAGATAGGGAGCTTCCCGTCACTGATGGTATTCAAGAGAGACTAGGCTAGAGGAAGGTCGTCAGGAATGCCAAACAGGGCACTCCTGCGGCAGATGGGATACAGAGTTGGGCTAGGTGATCTGTAAGACCCCTTTCAAGGCATCACTTGGAAAGCCATGAGTCTGTGAAGGGGAGTGTCTGAAAACAAATTTTTGTACTGGACATTCCCTGCCTGCCCCCAGGATCCACGGCTCCCTTCCAGAGGGCTCCATGCCCCATGCTGACTCGCAACAAGGGCATCCTTGCCTACCCCACTTCCCGGCTTTGGCACAGGTCTTGCCAAAGGAGGTCAGGAAGGGAGGGAGAGCACCAGCAGGGGTGGCAGTGGGCTCTGCAGCGCCCTTTGTGGTCTCCCGGCTCCCCGCCCCCATCTGATGGGCACAGGTGCGCTGAGTCAGCCAGCAGCAGGGTGGTGGGGGGGTGCCCTGCCTCCAGGAGCGTGTGTGTGCATGTGTGTGCGTGCATGCGTGTGTGCATGTGTGTGCGTGCGTGTGCGTGCGTGTGCATGTGTGTGTGCGTGCATGCGTGTGTGTGTGTGCATGTGTGTGTGTGTCCGGACCTGCTAGGCAACGCTGAGGGCTCACCAGGTAGGCACGCTGGTTTCCTCAACCGCCAGGGGTGGCCACACCCCCGCCAGGACAGCCACCAGAGCCGAGAACAACCCACACACGCCTGCCCCAACCCCAACCCTTCTCGAGCACCCAAGAGCCTTAGCGCAGTTCTGGGGGGTCCAGATCCCACGGGGACAATGTTGGCTCCTTGCTCAGGGTCCTCAACTGTAAAATGAGGGCAGGGATGAGACCATCACCGAGGTCCCAAGTTCCGGGACTGCGGGTTCAGACGAGGGAGTGGCGGCCAAGCCCGGGCTTCGGGAACAGCTCAGTCACTCTTGGTGAAGCTGAGCACAGCACAGTCTGCATGACCGAGAAGCCAGGTTATGGAATCATCACACTATGCTGCCTGTTTTCTTCATTCAAGTACACAACGTTGTTACTCGAGTACTTAGAGAAAGAGGTCCGACGGTCCCGCTTTAGTATAGAATTAATTTTCTTTTTTTTTAAGAGTTTATTTATTATTTGACAGAGAGAGACACAGTGAGAGAGGGAACACAAGCAGGGGGAGTGGGAGAGGGAGAAGCAGGCTTCCCGCCGAGCAGGGAGCCCAATGTGGGGCTCGATTCCAGGATCGTGAAACCTGAGCCGAAAGCAGACGTTTAACAACTGAGCCACCCAGGCGCCCTGTAAAGAATTAATTTTCAATTGGCAATGTTTTCTTTTATGTTTGAAAATTGAATGGCTGTGGTTTTTTAAATGTTAGTTTTCTTTAGAAGGCTTTCCACTCCCTCCGGCGTGGGAACTGCCACCTTGGCTCGCCAAGTCCAAGTGTAACTGTGAACTTCAGAGAGTGGGATCAAGGACACCTGGCTGGCTCGGTCCGGAGACTGAGACTGGATCTTGCAGTTGTGGGTCTGAGCCCCATACTGGGTGTAGAGATTACTTTAAAACAAAATACGAAGGGGCTCCTGGGAGGCTCAGTCCTTAACCGTCTGCCTTCGGCTCAGGTCATAATCCCAGGGTCCTGGTTGGGCTCCCTGCTCAGCGGGAGGCCTGCTCCTCTCTCTCCCACTCCCCCTGCTGTGTTCGCTCTGTCACGTAAATAAATTAAATTTTTAAAAAACATGTTAATAAATAAAATAAAATAAAATAAAATATTTTAAAAAACACAAAGAATGGAATCTAGCCACTGGGAATGCCACAGTACCTTCCCCGAGATCTCGGCTCACGCCCTTCCTCCTGGGAACCTTGACCTAGGCATCCTTCCCTATCTGCAGAATCACGTCCTTGCAGCGCCCGGGCTGTGTAAAACAAGCAAAGTACAAAGAACTATTCCTCATTCTCACACGAGGCACGAGACAGGGGCATGATCAGTGACTCAATCTGAACCCCTAAACCTCAGAAGGGCAATGCTGCCGAGGCCACCCAGGGAGGGGCTGCGGCTGTTACAGCTTGGAGCGCTGGGTCACCTGGCTGGAAATTAAACCCAGTCAGCATGCACTTATTAAACACCTGCTGGAAGCACTGGGAGGCATATGCTAAGTGCCGTCACGCACTCTGCTCTCCAAGGCTGTGCCGCCCCCATAGGCGAGCTGATGGAGGAAATGTCCTGTGCAAGGGACATGGGAAGAAGTCCTGAGAAATCCAGGGGCTTGCTTCCGGGACATGGCTTCTGTGGCCAAGTGGGGACTGGCCTTCAGGTCTCTTGATTTCCAGGATTACACTCCCCCCCGCCACCGAATGCACAACAGCCGAGAGAACAGCACAGTGTAAGTGAGAACAACACATCTCCTCTTTGCCTGCTGCACCTGTCGACCAGCAGGCCAACTATCAGCGACCCCAGCAAGCTACCGAGAGGAAACACAGAGTACAAGACCATGGGACCATCTGGATTTTCTTGTCCATGAATGTTCTCTGTCTCTCCAAGTAGGTTTTATGATGGAACCTCATAATGACTTTAAGACCTGGAAAACATTGCTCTATCTGCAGTGAAGAACACTGGGCATCACAGGAGAGATGATGACGTCATGTTCTCAGCTGCCCCTTGTCATTGTACTGGTACCTTAGGACACAATCGATTCTCTGTTGTTACCTGAGAGTCAAAAAGCCTACTGGAGTGTGGGGTGAGGTGAGGAACCAGACTACACAAGAAGGTGCTAAGAAGTCACTATTAGGAGGGACGCCTGGGTGGCTCAGTTGGTTAAGCGTCTGCCTTCAGCTCAGGTCATGATCCCTTGGGCTTGGGATCGAGTTTTGTGTTGGGCTCCCTGCTTTGCGGGAAGCCTGCTTCTCCCTCTGCCTGCCACTTCCCCTGCTTACACTCTCTCTTTTTCCCTCTCTCTCTGACAAATAAATAAATAAAATCTTTAAGGGGCACCTGGGTGGCTCAGTCGTTAAGCGTCTGCTTTTGGCTCAGGTCATGATCTTGGAGTCCTGGGATCGAGCCCCACATTGGGCTCCCTGCTTGGTGGGAGGCCTGCTTCTCCCTCTCTCACTCCCCCTGCTTGTGTCCCCTCTCTAGCTGTGTCTCTCTCTGTCAAATAAAATAAATAAAATCTTAAAGAAATAAAGTCACTGTTAGGGATGTCTGGGTGGTTCTGTTGGTCAAGCGTCTGACTCTTGGTTTTGGCTCAGGTCACGATCTCAGGGTTGTGAGATCAAGCCCCACATCAGGCTCCATGCTCATCAGGGAGTCTGCTTGGGATTTTCCCTCTCCTTCAACCCCCCCCACCACCACTGCACAGTCACTCTCTTTCTCTCAAAAAGAAAAAAAAATCTTAAAAAAAAAAGAAATAATGCTTTAAAAGAAAAAAAGAAATACTGTTACTAATTGTGTGACATTGGGCAAGTGACCCTCCCTCTCTATAAACCTTAGTGTCCTCATTATTTGTAGAGACTATATCCGCAGCGATGGTGATGAACCGTTCATGACGGAGAAAAGATCACTGTGGGTGTATTAACACATGCTACGGGCCACTAGGGCAGTGCCTCCTATAAAACATTTGTGAATAAAATACAGCTATAAACAAAAGACGTTGTAAAAGCACGGTAGAACTCATATACCTACATGAATGGCAATAGGCCACTCATAGATGTCCCCGCTGCAGTTGCCGCCTGTGGGTCCTGCATCAGCCCTCCTTCCTTTTTTTACTGCCTACTCCCTCTCAGTACACAAACGAGACTCCTGCGCTGTGACACCTGACATGACTCCCTTATCTCCCTGCACCGAGCTTCATCTTCTGTTCCCTTGTGCAATAAAACTCCCGCAAACCGCTGCCCGTCCTTACTCCCTGTCCTCCATCCCACCCACTGTCCTTGAACCCACTCTAGTCGAGCTGTTGCCTCCGGCTCCCACCTTAGCTGCTCTTCTCAAGGTCATCCATGCCCTCCGTGAGGTCTAAGCCATGGTCACTTCTTGCTCCTCATCCTGACACATCAGCAGGCACCGTCCCTCCCTCCTGATTCACATGTCTTCTTAGGACCTGGGGACACTCTGCCCTCTGAATATTCCCCACTTGACAAGGACCCCTTTTCCTTTTCCTGTGCTTCCTTTTGCCCCAGTCCCAATCCCTAGATGCTCCATGGTTCGGGGAGGAACCTGAACCTCCATGGTTCAGTCTTTGACCCCATTCTCTTTGCCATCTGCAAGTGGCCTTCCCAGGGGAAGGGCAGTGCAATGAAGGCTCAAAGCTCCAGACTCAGGTCTACTTCTCCCCCACCCCTCTGTCCTAATGCGCCTGGAAAGGGTGACATTTGGGAGAGAAGCAACTCTAATCAGCCCCTGGTCTCCAGAGGTACGCATCCAGGGGGAATAACAGGGAGAAAGATGGCGGCAGCCTCCTGCCTGCCCTGCGCCCGCCCTGTTGGGCGTGTTGACAATGGCGATGTTGTAACCGTACTGGAAGGTCAAGCCAAAGGCTGCGCTCAGAGTCACTAGCACCAGCACGGGCTGGAGCCTCCGTGGGAGACAGGGTTATGGTCAGGGACTCTGAGGGGCCCCTCTTGGCCTCTGGAAATGAGGAGAAGCAGAAGCCAGGCTGAGTCAAGCTGGAGGTGACAGATGACTGGCGGGCGAGGACGGCTGCCCACATACCCATTCCCTCCTGGAAGACCTGTCTATGCATCTCCTATGTGCCTGACCCTGGATCAAGGAGGGGCTGCTTCAAGGAAGAAGGTCCAACAGCCTGCTGCCCTCGTGGAGCTTGCATTTTAGTAAGGGGGACCCCTCACCCAAACCGCACATGTGAGAAATGCAGATAACAGTAAGAGTGGGCGATGGGCTGGGAGCCAGTGGGGGGCCGAGGAGCGGCTTCCACAGGATGGACAGGGACCGTGCCTCTGAGGAGGAGCCTTTGGGCTGAGAGTGAATGGATGAGATAAAACAGCCTGTGAGCTTCTGGGGAGAGAACGTTCTGGAAGGAGGGAGCAACAAACAGGTGGGCCCTAAAGGACACACACATGACTTATCTTTTACTGCAGGACAAGCCCTCAGGCAACCCGAGGCCGCCCCACTGCCCTGCTTGCCGCAGCATGCAGAACAGCTCACGGGGCTGGCCCGGGGCCGGAGGCTGAGGCAGGGATGGCCGAATTGGGGCAGGGTCTGTGGCTGTCCCCCAGGGCTCCAAGAAAGCAGCGGGTCCAGAGCCACGGCCCCTGGACACCCCTCCCCCCAGCCCTTTATCTGCCTAACTACACCCCGGAGCCCCACCCCCCCTCAGCTGCCTTGCCTGGCGCTTCCGGGGGGGGGGGGGGGGGCCAGCCCAGCAGCCACCTGCAGGGGTCGGGGGCAGGGCGTGGGTGGGGGTTGGACCGGACCAGGCAGGGGCAGGGGCTGGAGGGAAGGCGGCATCTCTGATGTGCCCCAGCCTCCTACACTTCACTAGCTCTGCACTCAAGGCCCTGCCCTGTGTCTGAGCGGGGAACGTTAGGGGAACCTGCTCCCCCCACCCCCAGCCCTGATCTCCCAGGATTGGCCACCGCCGCCCCCTCTCCCAGCAAAGCAGGAGCAGTGCTGGCCTCTCCTTTTTAGAAGCATTTCTGGAGCCTTCCCCTTCCCCACAGATCCCCTCTTCCCACGGGGCGGGGCCTGTAGTCTGGGCACTTAGCCCCCCCTTGGTGGAGGGACGGAGAAGTCCCTGTCTCTATTCTCTTCATCCCCATTCAGGTGAGAAACAGGTGCGCTCTACTTCCAAAGTGACACCTGGGTCCCACCTGGCACTGAGAGCTTGAAGGACCAGCCGTCTCTCCCGGGGCCTGCGTGGCTCTATTACCCTTCTAAGGGAGCACATTCTCCTTGGACGTGTTGGCTGATGAGATAAGACTCACACACAGCACGAATTTTGTCTCTGCAGCTGTCAAGCCCCAAACCAGACGCTCCCCAGGTGCACCAAGGAGGGGAAAACGCGCTGCAAAATGTGCTGGGAAATGAGGAGCCCCAGAAAGCAAGGCAGGCCTGATGGCCTGGATGCGGGATGCTTCTCCTGTGTTAGTTCTCCTCTTCCTCCGACGGAGCTGGAGTTAAGTGTCCATTTGGAGCAAAGAGCAAAGTAAGTAGACATATTTTTAAATACGACTTGTTTTTGTCTAATTACACTTAGTGATATTAAATATCCAAATATTGAACAAAAGTTCATTTCAGAATTACTCTATTAGCTCATAAAAGGGGGGTGGGGCCTGGCTGCCTCAGCCAGTAGAGCTCGTAACTCTTGATCTCGGGATTGAGAGTTCGAGCTCCACGCTGGGTGTAGAGAAGACTTAAAAATAAAATCAATTAAAAAAAAAAAAGAAAAAAGGACGCGTGATTGGATCATGACAAATCACCTGACTGGAAGGCTAGGCTGCCATTTCCAAGGGGAGTCGTGAACACATTGTGGCCACTGTAGGAAGTGACCCAAGCAGAGTAGGGTGGAGCGCTCAGGGCCCCCCCCAGGGACGAGGGGCCTAAGTCCTTACGGTCGCTCATGATAGTTTAGGCATTCTCTCTCTCTCTTTTTTTTTTTTTTTCCTTAAGATTTTATTTATTTGACAGAGAGAAACACAGCCAGAGAGGGAACACAAGCAGGGGGAGTGAGAGAGGGAGAAGCAGGCTTCCCGCCGAGCAGGGAGCCCGATATGGGGCTTGATCCTGATCCTGGGACTTCAGGATCATGACCAGAGCCGAAGGCAGACGCTTAACGACTGAGCCACCCAGGCGCCCCAGTTTAGGTATTCTCTAAAGGGCTGTGTGTTCTCGACTGCACCCCGCGTTGCTTCTGAGGCCTGGAGTTGTTACCTGTTAGGAAAAGCACGTAGCTTTGGCCTCTGCTAGCTCGGCTCCCTAAAGGATGGGCCCTGAGCCCCGTACACCTTATCCCAGGACGGCCAGAGCCCTGGTAGCCTGCGCTGGGCTTATTGCCTGCAGGGGAATAGCTCTGCTCCAACAGATCATCACAAACTTCATGGCTTAAAATAAGACAGATGCATTACCTTACTGTCTGGGGGGCGGCAGGAGGGGCTCAGCAGTCTGAGCTGGGTCTCCATGGGACTGACATCAAGGTGACCGTGGGCTGCATTTCTTTCTGGATGCTCCAGGGAAAAATTCATTTCCTTGCCTTTCCAGCTTCTAGAAGCCACCCACATTCCCCGCTCATGCCCCCCTGTGCTGTCTTCAAAGCCAACCAGATTGGACTGAGTCTCAGGTTGCCCTCTCCCCAGTGTGTCTCTTCCCAGGGATGACACTGGGTCCGCTGGGACAGCTGAGATCTCCCATCTCTGGGTCAGCTGGGAATTAACAGCCTTAATTCCATCTGACACTTTAGTTTCCCCTTGCGGTGCAAAATACCATAGTCACAGATTCTGGGGCCTCGGGCGAGGACACGCTTGCGGGGGCATTATTCCGCTCGCCACAGTTACCTGTTTGTTCCTAAAGACTCCTGAGTGCGAGTCTCCCAGGCCCTGTAGGTCTAGCTGTTGGATTCTCCGGGCGTGCTTCTGTCTGGCTACTCACAATGTTCATGGTCTAATCACATTGGCTCATCTCTGTGTGCCTCCCTGACTGTCTCTGAGTCGACCACCCAACAACGTCGAGCTGATGGCAACACCAAGCCCCGTCCTGCGCTCCTGATGCTTCAAACATTCCTATGCCTGGTTGGGGGATTAAACATCACCTCCTGGGGACGTCTTCTCTGGGACCACCCTTTCTAAAATAACCCCCGCCCCTCACCTGGCACTCTCTGAACATCACCTTGAGTATATCTTCAATAACCTGAAGTATTGGTTTTTGTTTTTAGGATTTCACTAATTTATTTGACAGAGAGAGAGAGGGTAGAGGCAGGGGGAGCAGCAGGCTCCATGCTGAGTGGGGAGCCCGACATGGGGCTCGATTGATCCCAGGGCCCCAGAATCATGACCTGAGCTGAAAGCAGATGCTTAACCGACTGAGCCATCCAGGTGTCCCAAGTGTTTATTTGTATTTTTGACCGTTAGATCTGTTATATCTGATGCCGGGCACATAGTAGGTGCTCAACAAATATTTGTTGAATGGTGCCCTTGACTGTCAGGGCTCACGCCTCTCCCTCCTGCACTACCCTTCAAACACCTCCTCCTCCACGCCTGTAGGGATCTCACCCGTTCTTCAAGGCTCGGCCCACCGTTTACCTTTTCCTCAAAGACCGTCCCAGTTCTCTTTCGTTCATTCACCGTTTGCGAGGTGCCAGCAAAGGTCACGCCCCCCGCCAGGTCCCGGAGCTGCTCCCAGGATGACGGCAATGCTCACGGCAGACCGAGGGAGAATCAGTGGTGTCCCCCCTGGCTAGACTGTAAACTAGCCTTGCAGAAAGGCGATGACACCATGCGTCACCTCCGTGTCACAGTGCTGAGCCGAACGTGGGTGTCACGGGTGGCCGGGCACGTACGCGCTGTCAGCCGGCAGGAGGGGGCAGCTGACAACCCGAGGGGAAGGGTTCACGGGTTAGAGGGCTCACTCTCCCGGGCAGATGAAGGTATCCAGAGCACGGCTGTCTTGCCTCCTCATTCTTCCCCCAGGGACTGGGGGACCAGCCCTGGCGGGGGCAGATTTCAGATGAGGAGACCGTGTCCCACTCCCCTTCCAGAGCGGAACTTCAGATTCTGCCCACAAGCCCTTTGGTAACAAAACCAGCCGATGTCCCAGCCCTCCCGGTCCTGAATTCTCTCTCCCAGTGGGGGGAAAGCAGTGGAGTGAGCCTCCAAGAAATCCCACTCAGTTGAAAGGACCAAACTTTATTCTGTGATCACATCTTCCCTATATAGTAAAATAGTTCCTTTTCAGGGCGCCTGGGTGGCTCAGTTGGTTAAGCGACTGCCTTCGGCTCAGGTCATGATCCCGGAGACCCGGGATCGAGCCCCACATCGGGCTCCCTGCTCAGTGGGAAGCCTGCTTCTCCCTCTCTCACTCCCCCTGCTTGTGTTCCCTCTCTGGCTGTGTTTCTCT